>BQNB010042959.1:0-42410 GCA_026074375.1 Tanacetum coccineum | reverse complement strand
ACGGGATTCGTTCTCGTTTCTGTTTTTCGTGTTTTAACGTTCATTTCAATTCTGTTTTTGTTCTAGTTTTCTTTAAACTTACTTTTTAGTCAAATAGAGTCCATTTTAAAAGAAAATTTTAAGTTAGGTTTATTTTTAGTAATTCAGGGTTTTTGACCTCCGTTTAAAGGTCCCGTTTTGCGTTTTTAGTTAAATTTTAATTTCCCGTTATTTGTCTTAGTGCTTAATTGTCATAATTTGTTTATTTCAATTTTTAAAAGTAGTTAATCAAATCAACCTTTGTTTCCCATTCAAATCATTGTCCGAACAATAAACGTAGTTTCAATTTCACAAATCGTTGGGGAAAACTACCCGAGGAATCATACTTCCCGGTTAATATACGTATTATATTATATTATATATATTTTGAAGAATTTCTTTTTTGCCTTTGTCCTCAAAGGTAAATTGGTAATTTTCCATCGTATTATATATAATTTATATTTTACATGTGTTAGATTATGACGAATCAATCAGCTACATCCAACTCCTTAATGTGGTCCCTGAAGGTAAAACTTGACAGAAACTCCATGACATACTCCCTAACAACCTGCTCCTTAATCCTAAACAACCTATTCCAGGCTTGAGAAGTAAAGCGCCTATCATCTTGTTCATAGCTAACATGGGAAAACTGGTTGAGGTTTTGGAGAGCCATTCCTTCGTGGAAGGCACCAAATTCCTCAAAGTCAAGCCCTTCAGGGCACTCAATTTCCTTGATTCGAATTTCGCAAAACCTCTTCCTAAATTCCTTTCGACGGTCAAGAGATAAGTTACGGTTGTTGAATTTTAGCCATTCACCTATAAATTGAAATTGTAGAAGTTAAATGGTGCAATTGTATTGAAAACCTCCTGCAATATGGTGTTCAGGAGGTTGTTACGGCGTAATCTAATAATAGTTACGCCGTAACCCAATTAGTTGTGCGGTAATTTGATCCCAGTTACGGCGTAACTATTTCCATAGCGTCGTAACCCCATTAGTTACGGCGTAATAATAAACCTAGTTACGCTATAAACCTTTTGAAATTCATACCCACGATTTGTTTTAATACTAACAGGAACCAGAGCCATTGATTCCCCTTCTATCACAGATTTGGACAAGGTAATTTATTAAACATTAATTTATGTCCCAGAAATAGATTACGGCGTAACCAAAAACATCGTTATGCCGCAACCACTGCCAGAACCCCGTTTAACCAATAGGTTACGGCGTAAAACAGTGCATGTTAAAATTTTATGGGACAAATCAAATTCAAAATGTTCAAGAATCATAATACTTGTTTTGAATAACCTAATTTCTAGATTATAATATGTTTAGAAGGGGTAATTAACCAATATAAACAATAATGTAATCATATAATCAAGAGATTATTGGCAAACAATATATAAATCTAATGCTTATAATAATAATGATGATTACCTGCCATGATGGAGGATTAGGAGTGAGAAAATTCGAAGATTAGAGAGATTTACAAGTGTGTGTTTGAGATAGAAACTGTTATGACTCGTGTGGAATGGGTTTTATGTTTCAGTTTCAGTTGTTACAGCGTAACACAATAATAGGTTACGCCGTAACGTAAGTTAAACCGTTTTTGTATTTTGAAAAATTGAGTTGTTACGCTGTAATGTAAACCAAGTTACGACGTAAAGTATGACATAAACTTTTTATTTTTCCAAGACAATTTTTTTATGTGGAGAATAAAAACTAAACCTTAACGGGTTTTCTCCCGGTTAGCACTTTTGTTTATGTAGTCGTTAAGTTCGACTTTATTCACGGCATCCTTACTTAGTTGAATTCTTGTATCCTGTATCATTTTCTCAGCAAAGATGATTAGAAATATTATGAAATCTTAAGTCATTGAATTAACTACTCTCCGGTAGCGACGCCAAAAACTTGATGCGTATTTTCTTTTTAAATATTAATTAACCAAGTTTTACATTTATAAAACTCGTTTTACCTTTACAAATGCACTAACGGACAGAGAACTCGGTCGTGAATAGTGTAGAGTTAGTAAATCTGAGGTCGTCCCAAGAGTAGTTTATTAATGAAATAAGACTTTAAAGAGAAAGAATATAAGATAATAATTTGTCACGTAAAATAAAGGAAATAGAACTAGGATAGAAGGTATACCATTATCAAATCGATCAAGTTAATTCCATACACCTTTCTTGGTGCAATTTATTAGTATCATAACCCGAGGTGACACTAAACTAAGACGGGTCTTCCTTGTTTAGCCTATGATTCCTAGGTAGAATGAACCCCGAGGGGAATTGACCTATTCCTAGTTCAAAGTGATTGATTCCTCTCGTGGTATAATGATAACCCAACCGTGACTCGAATGCTGGTCGCGCCTAATACTAGAGTGATTGAACAAAGGTAAAAGCTTACTTCTTTACGAGAGTAAGGGCTGAGGCTGAATTATAATTAAACCGATGCTAAAGCTGCAAAATACTTAATTTTAGATCCAAGATCAAGAGACCGATGTCATAGGTATACATCGAACCTCCAATGTATATGGATACTACTATTGAAGAATTGAGAACGTCAAAGTGAAGTGGGTAACTTTGCACTTAGCGTTCTCACAATCCAGATCTAGACTAACATAAAGATTCTTCAACTCAAAGCTTTATGTAGATTATGATAGTAATAACAAAAAAAGTAAAGAGATTAAAATGAAACAAATTAATAATGATATTAAGGTGAATTAGACTCATGCTTAGTTTTAGGAAAAATATAGGAAACGTTACGAAACACTACACATCCTAAAACTAAAGTTGTCACATGATACATGGCCCCTTCAACCTTTCCTTTATCACTAGTGTTGCTGTAGACCTTCTTCCCAAACACAAGAATGGGTCGGAGGAAGTTGGTTCCTGAATTGTGTAGAAACGTCTTTAATTTATAGGCTTCGAATGTGTTACGGCGCAACCACAAGCCAGTTACACCGTAGCCATGGTAACACGTCATTCCATAAATACTCGTGTGTTACAGCGTAACCTTATATCTGGTTAAAATCATATGTAAAATCATCTGAATCTTTAAAATCATCGTATGTAAAATCATTTGAGTCTTTGCCTATGGCATTTTTTAGGTTTAGTGTCTCATATCTAGTTTTCCGCCCTCTCTTTTTCCCTTTTCTTTGCCCTTAGGTATAGATCCTCATAGCTCTCTCTTATGGCTAGTTTCCCTTTAGGCATTTAGGAGCCCCTTTTTCCCTTTTGCTTGCTAGTAACTATAGATTCTCATAACTTTCTCTTTAGTCTTGGTGTTAGTTTTTGTCTTTAGGCCCCTTTGCTTTTTTTGCATTGTTCTTTCTGTGTCGTGGTTCTCTTCAAGGGCGGAGCTATGTGGAGTTTCGGGAAGGTGGTAGCCCCCCTAGAAAAATAATTAATATTGTACTTTCCATGCTATTTGTATGCTAATTTTTTATATTACACTTTATGGCCCTCCTAATATAGAAGAACTATCTTAATGACCCTCCTAGAATTTATGTTCTAGCTTAGCCACTGGTTCCCTTTGCCCCTTTAGGCCCTTTACGCCTTTGCTTGTTTGCTCTTATGCTTTTGTTTGTGTTGTGGTTCCCTTATGTGCTTCCTTTTGTCTTTTTATGTGTTACTCTTGTGATTTATGCTCCTATGTTTGTATATTCTTATTCCTCTTGTTTTAATCATGTTTTTCTCGCTTGCGTGCTTGTTTGCTTATGTTTTTGCTTGTTTGCTCTTATGTTTATGTTTTATTGTAGTCTCATTATGCGCTTACTATTGTCTTCCTGTGTGCTTCTCTTATGTCCTATGATCATATGTTTGTATGTTCTTATTCATATGGTGTTTATGATGTTTATTGCTTGTTTGCTTGTTCTCTGTCTTATGTTTACGTAGATTCCTTGTTATTATTTTTGCACTTTCTCTCTCTATGTTTCCTTGAGCAACACACATTTGCACACGTACATTAGCCAATGGTCCCCTATAAGCAGTCTATTTACTTTTGTGTTTATCCTAGATGTAAAGGTAGGATATGTCTATATTTCACCTTCCCATATCTTGTTCCGATGAAACTAAGTATGTTGTTGTTGTTTTGTGCATTGACTAACATGTTATGTTTTTAGATACATAGGTTACCAAACTATCAACTTTTGTTCGCCTAAGTTACTAAACTTTTTTTTTGTTCATTTGGGTTACTGGACTATCAAAACCGGTTAAATTTGGTATCAAACTATCGGTGACCAGTTGCTAGTGTTAATTCCCGGTTACATTGTCAGCGTGGCATTTGACTTTTGATACAAATAAGTTACTAAACTTTGCGAATTTGTTCACCTAAGTTACTAAACTTTGCGAATTTTTACACACGTTTTTATACACATTTTTATCTACACATTTTTATACACACATTTTTATACACACGTTTTTAAACACACATTTTTATACACACAGTTTTATACACGGTTTTTGTAAGAGAAGCATTGCAGAAACTACAAGGACCAAAGTGTAACTTATAGAAAGTTTAGGGGTTTATGTTGTAACATTAGAAGATAGTTAGTTTGAGTTAGTTTTTCTTTTCCCACTCATTTCTTGTATATATATAATTGTGTGTATAAAAACGAGTGCATAAAAACGTGTACAAAAATGTGTGTATAAAAACGTGTATAAAATGTGCGTATACAAGCGTGTATAAAAATGTACGTATAAAAATGCATATAAAAACATGGATAAAAACGTGTATAAAAACATGTATAAAAACATGTATTTTCTAGAGGTATTTTTAGATGAACAAAACAACAAACTTTAGTAACTTAAGCGAACAAATTCGCAAAGTTGAGTAACATACTTGTCAAATAACCTAATAAGTTTATGAGTTGGATAACTGGGCCCACAAAAAGCTGACGTGGAGAAGGTCAAAACACACTATACCGGTTGCCAGTATTCGAGGTAACCTGAATGAACACACTTTTGTTGTTCGGTAACCTTAAAGTTAAACTTCGATAGTCCAGTAACCCAAATGAACAAAAAAAAAGTTTAGTAACTTAGGCGAACAAAAGTTGATAGTTTAGTAACCTATCTATCTAAAAACCCTTTTGATAATGATATGTTAGAAAAGATAGATAACAATTACGCAAACTTATTAAACATTAATTCTTCATACTCGAAATAGAGAAAGATGATTGCAAACCCCAAACGTGTAGTTTGGGAGTGGGTTTAACATTTTTCAATGGAGATTCAAGTTCAAACATTACATTTGTGATTACGTAGCTTCAGTTAGTTTCAAAGAATATATACAACTTGGTTTAATGCCATGTTTCAATGTTGCCGTGTTTTTACTTACGGTTACCTAATTGCAAGAGTTATTAAAAATTGTTATGAAATATCGACAATAAAGAGAAGAAATTCGATAATGAAATATAAAACGAGGACACCAAGATTTAACGTGGAAAAACCCTTTTGGGAAAAAACCACGGGCACAACCGATGATATCACTATATGATGAAAAATGAGGAGGTTACAAGAGTAATACAAGTCACTTAATCTCTCGTCTCTCTTTCTTGCTACTGCTCTGTATATTTTTTTATATTTTGCTTTTTGAGATGGATACATGAACTGAGCTACATGTATATCTATTTATAGTGGTAGGAAATAGTCATTTGTCAATGTGAACAAAGAAAAAAATAATCGGTGCATGTGAGCCTCATTTGTTGACAAAATATATCACGCATGCACCCATGCATGTGGATAGCCTCATTTGTTGAAAATATATCATGCATGCACCCATGCATGTGAATAGCCTCATTTGTTGAAAATCTTTGTCACGCTACTTTCCATACACATGCATGCATGTGAACCTTTTACTTGCAATATGAAACACGAATGAATATTATATGTAGCCACTTTTCTATAAATGATGGCTTTTGTCTTGACAATTAGATGTCTTCCACCGACTACAATAATGATGATGTTGGAGAAAATTCGGATCACATTTTACAATCTCCACCTTGAGACAAATTTACACTAGTAGCAAAAACGAAGTTAATACTTCAATGAACTCATCATCATAAAATCATTGTGTGCCAACAGTCCTGTTAATTAGACTGTCATACCAACCAAGCTTGAGCAAAACTCAAACTTAGTTGATGGAACCGGCTTCGTCATCATATCTGCCGGATTGTCATGAGTGCTGATCTTTTGAACTTGAATATCACCTTGAGAAATAACTCCTCTTATAAAATGATAACGAACATCAATATGTTTCGTTCTCTCATGAAACATTTGATCCTTTGTCAGATATATAGCACTCTGACTGTCACAAAAAATCTTCGTAGAAGATGTGTCTCCACAAAGTCACATGATAATTTTTCTCAGCCAAATGCTTCTTTTCATGCTTTAGAAATTGCCATATATTCTGCTTCGGTAGTGGATAAGGCAACAGTGGTCTGTAGACTTGCCTTCCAACTTACAACACATCCACCAATGGTAAAGACATAACCTGTCAATGATCTTCTTTTGTCCAAATCTCCTGCATAATCAGAATCTACATAGCCAACTAATCCTTCACCAGAACTTCCAAAATTTAAACAAGCATTAGAAGTACCACGCAAATATCTAAAAATCCATTGAACTGCTTTCCAATGCTCTTTTCATGGATTAGCCATGTATTCTACTAAACAACCACTTAAGCATGGAGATAAATCGGGACGAGAAACATACCAAGGCTACATCAGAGAAACCAACCGCACATAGCATACCCCCCCCCTTGGTACTTTTGCCATGTAGTTAATTTCATTGTCTGATTATGGACATGATGCTGCAGAAAGTTTGAGATGTGCAGCTAACGGAGTACTAACAGGCTTGGCTTTATGCATGTTGAACCTTTGAAGAACTTTTTCAATATACCTCTTTTGACTTAGGTATAATTTTCCATGTTGTCTTTCACGGATTATTTCCATACCAAGAATCTTCTTAGCAGGGCCCAAATCCGTCATCTCAAACTCTTTGCTTAATTGTGCTTTCAGATTTGCTACTTCTGTTTTATCTTTAGCAGCAATCAACATATCATCAACATAAAGAAGCAGATATATAGGTGAACCATTTACTGACTTGAAATAAACACAACTATCATAATTTGATCTTTTAAAATTCTAAGAGAGCATAAAAGAGTCAAACCTCTTATACCATTGCCTCGGGGACTGTTTCAGCCCATAAAGAGATTTCTTTAATCTACATACCAGATTCTCTTTTCCAGGAACAATGAAACCTTCAGGTTGTTCCATATAAATATCTTCTTCCAACTCTCCATGTAAAAATGCAGTTTTTACATCTAATTGCTCAAGCTCATAATTACGCATATCAACAATGCTAAGTAATGTACGAAATGAGCTATGCTTAACAACAGGAGAGAAAACGTCAGTGAAATCGATACCTGGAATCTGGCTATAGCCTTTTGCAACCAACCTTCCTTTGTATCTTGCTTCCTCATTAGGAGTAACACCTTCTTTTCTTTTGAAAATCCATTTGCAGCGGATGGGCTTCTTTTCTTTTGGTAATTTTGCCAACTCCCACGTACCATTCTTTTCAAGAGACTCCATTTCTTCATGCATGGCGGTTATCCATTTGTTGCAATCATCCGAAGTAATAGCTTCTGTGCAAGTTGAAGGTTCTGTGGTACCTTCAATTTCATCGGCAATATTTAAAGCATATGCAACAACATTGGCTTCTTTGATTAATCTCCTAGGAGGATGGATGACCCTTCTAGGTCTGTCAGTTGCTATAGAACATTGTGGTTGTTGAGTAGGAGTATGAGACTCTTGTTCAACTGATGTTTCTTGATCAACAAAATTTTCTTTTTCTAGTGTATTTTCAGATTGCTCCACCTGCACACTTGACTTTTGTTGACTCTCAACAGAAGTATTAGTAGAAGAATACTTTTGTAACATACTTGACTCATTAAAGATAACATTTCTACCAATCACAACCTTTTTAGTTTCAGGACACCATAACTTGTATCCTTTTACACCAGACTTGTAACCAAGAAAGATACATTTAATTGCCCTAGGCTCTAATTTTCCATTATCAATGTGAGCATAAGCGGGGCAACCAAAAATTCTTAAATCTGAGTAATTTGTTGGGGAGCCAGACCATACCTCAATTGAGTCTTTTACAGTGGAATAGAAGGTGACATGTTAATTATGTAACATGCAGTAGAAGCAGCTTCTGCCCAAAAACGCTTAGACAATCCTGCGTTAGATAACATGCAACGAGCTTTTGAAATAATAGTCCTGTTCATACGTTCAACCACACCATTTTGTTGAGGTGTGTGGGGAATGGTGTAGTGCCTAACGATACCTTTTGATTTGCAATATGAATTAAATTCATTTGAACAGAACTCCATACCATTATCGGTACGAAGCTTTTTAACCTTTTTACCAGTCTGGGTTTCCACCATGACTTTCCATTCTTTGAATGCTGAGAACGCTTCTGATTTATGCTTCAAGAAATATGGCCAGACACTTCTTGAGAAATCATCAATGATTGTCAACATATAACGAGCACCTCCTAGTGATGCTTCTTGAGATGGTCCCCATAAATCAGAATGTACATAATCCAGAATACCTTTTGTAGTATGTACTGAGGTGTTAAATTTAACCCTCTTGTGCTTGCCAAAAATACAGTGTTCACAAAACTCTAGTTTGCCAACGCATTGGCCATCAAGTAATCCTCTTTTGCTCAAAACTGTCAAACCAAGTTCACTCATATGCCCAAGACGCATATGCCAAAGGTTAGTAGTATCAGAAGATGAATTTGAAGTAACATTAGAATTACCTGTTACTATACAACCATGTAGATGATACAGGTTTGCTGATTTAATTCATCACAATCAAAGCTCCTTTTGAAACCTTTAAAAAACTCCCATATACAGCAGAATACTTGTACCCTTTAAGGTCAAGAGTACTTAAAGAAATGAGGTTTCTTTTCAAACCTGGAACGTGTCGAACATCTGTCACAAGTCCTACAAACACATCAAAATCTTGATTTGATGAACCAATTCCTGCAATTTTTATATGTGTGAATTATACCCATCAGCACAGAGCCACTTTCGGGGGTTCTAATTGATTGAAACCAATCTTTGTTTGGACGTCATGTGAAAGGTACATGATTGAATCAAGAAATCCATTTCATCATTAGTTTTTACACATCTGGCAAAAACTACAAGAACATCTCAATTAGAATTTATTTTCACAGTATAAGCATCTTTTCCATCATCATCTTGATTTGCTTGTGGCTTTTGATAAGCAACTCTTTTCTCCTTGTTCTTCGGCTTGTAACATTCAAAGATATCGTGTCCATCCTTTTTGCAATATTTGCAAAACTTACGTCTAGACCTAGATTTGCTTCTGTAATTTCTTGAGTTCTTGCCTTTTGAGTTGTCCTTTTCAGTTTGTCTGCCACGAACCATCAGACTTTCTCCTTTAGAACTTGAACCTTCAGTAGATACCATATCTTTCATCTTTTCTTTGGCATGCAAAGCTTCATAAACTTCTTGAAGTGTTAAAGTATCACGACTATATAATATAGTATCTCTAAAGTTTGAATAAGGACTAGGCAAAGAACATAAAAGAATTAAACCCAAATCCTCTTCATCATATTTTACCTCCATGGCTTCAAGATCAGTAACGATCTCTTTAAACACCGAAAGATGATCCAACAACGATCCACCTTCTTGCATCTTAAGCGAAAATAATTTTTGTTTAAGGTGCATCTTACTTGTGAGATCTTTCGTCATGCAAATTTGTTCTAATTTTAGCCATAATGAGGCGGCAGTAGTTTCTTTCAAAACTTCCTGCAAAATATTATTAGATAAATGAAGATGAATATGAGATAGAGCCTTACGATCTTTACGGTCTTTCTCCTCATCTGACCAAGCCGCGGGCATTTTGTCTCGGCCCAACAAAGCATCATCAAGGTCCAACTGAGCCAATACAGCTCGCATCTTTACTTGCCATAATGAAAATCTTGTGTCTCGATCCAACAATGGAAGGTCGTATTTCAAGGTAGCCATGTCGATATAAAACCCAATAAATTGGAAATGGGTATCTGGAAACAACGTGGCTCTGATACCACTTAAAATTAGACGACTCAAACGACTTACGAGGTTGTTATTTTTTGCAATTCTTAATGGCTCGTTTATAGCAGTTATATGAATGGTGTTTTTCTAACTTGTGCCATGGTGGCACAAGCTTTAATGCATTAATCAAAGTGAAATACAATATTTACATGTTAGTTGATATTAATAGTTTCTTAAACTAACGATGTCTACCATATTTATTTTTATATAGAAATCAAGTTTTTTTAAAGAAATAATTGTGTTTATTCAATGCTCTAAACTTGTGTCACCATGGCACAAGTTAAAAAAACCCATTCGAATATATCGAATGCATGCTACTTATTTTCATATAATTCTTTTACAACCATTTTGAGTGGGAATGAGAGATCTACTGAGACGATCTTCGCTAGCCAAAAATGATATTTTCTTGGTTTTAGCTATAAAAACACATGAAATTTTTGTACACCCGACAATTCGGGACAACTTCAACCTTTATTTTGGCTTTTCAGTTTTGGATAGTGATATGTACACGGATAATTTTGATATGCACACATAAATGTTTTGTGTATAGACTATAATACCCTCAGCCAATTAATTTATTTTTCTTCCTTTCCAATTTGCAACAGACGTTTGACTCTTGTTACTTTACTTCAATTTCACCCATCTCTACTTTATCATATTTAATTATCTATCTATATATCAATATGTTTGGAAAAAGTTATAGCACAATTTGTGACGTTCTTGCATGACAGTACTGTAACTTAAGTTTACCTTATCAAACATGACCAAGCCAAATGATAGTCAATCATGACAGTATTACATTTAAGTTAAGAACTACATTTATGTTATGAACTCCACTCATGTTAAGATTTATCAAGACAATACTACATTTTAGTTATGATCAACATGGTAGTCAATCACAGTTCACAAGTTCTCAATTTTAACAAAATTTAAATTATTTGCTACAGATTAAAGAGACATACCGGTTAGAACTTCATACACTTCTTGTAAAATATCGGTACATACTAAAAAGAAACTTTTTGTAAGTTACACCAAAATAACCAGGTACAGACTAAAACTTTATACACTCCACCAGCACGTTGAGTAGTTTAAATATACTGGCTAGTTTAAACCTGTGTTTGGTCTACAATAACTTAAAAGTTTAACACACTTGGGAGTACACAAAACCAAGCCAAATGACAATGATACGCTGAATTGAAAAGTTCCAAAAGAAATTCATAAAAAAATGCAACAATTTAGTTCTTTCACCAGAAGAAAAAAACAAATCACCTGACAAAGTAAACTTGATCCATTAGATTAAACTCCTCCAACGCCATGACACCACTTCAATAATCATTAGGATATGCGTTCAAATCAATTAGGTTGTCTTCATAATTAGAACTTGAGGGATTTTGCGTGTTCGATGATTCCACGTACTCATATCTTAAAGGATCTCTTATGGTAGAAGTTATTCCTCTTTTCTTTTTGGCCTTTAGAGGTCTTCCCCTTGGTCGTTGAATCACCGACTTAAATAATATGTCTTGTTCATTCACCAGCTTAGTAATCATTGATATAGCATATTCTTTCTTGTGTAGAGACCACACTTGATACTTGGAACGCAACTCATCATCTTCCTTTTTTTAGAAAAGCAAACCCAGAATAATGAACAAATGAGTCATATGCCCATCTGAATCTTTAAAATCATCGTATGTAAACCCACATTTCTCAAGTTCATCGAGTAAGGCCCTAACCATTGGCCGATCTCCTAATTCATCCCTATGAATTTTCGCCTTCAAGTTATATATTGTTATAGAGATTGCTGGAAGATTTGAGGTTTGTTGATGCAATGAAGTAAGAATTTTTCTTGGGGGGATTCTAGAAACTGTCATACTTTTGACACTTTGTACGGCATTGGGTTCTAGTTGACAGAATCATGGTTATGTTCCAGGTTTGCGACCTTGAATACCCAAGAACCATCACTTCCCTTTTTACCTCCGATTTGAAAGGGGCGTTCAACCAGACGAGATGTGGTGTGTCTTTTTCTTTTTCTTTTATCTCCAATATTTCATACATCTTGATAGAATCCACTTCGTTGACATTGCAAAGTGACATACTTGTCTTTTTGCGAATCGCGAATAGATAGTCCATATCCTTTAGCGTAATAAAACGCTCGCACACTCTTGAGTAAAGCATCACATGATTCGAATATAGAGCTATTCAGATAAAGTTTTCATTTTGAAACATGGGACTTGACAAGTCGATGGAGCTCATCTGTTGAATGAATCTAAAAACAACATCAAAACATGTTTCATTCATATTCTTTTCATGTGTGTAAGTTATAACATACATGCGAAAACAGTAAACTTAGAATATACATAAGAAAACTACTATTATACAATTCAGGTTCATTGTAAAAAAGGTCGACTAACATCGTTCGATCAAAACGTGATTCCATGCAGAAATTAGCTTTTCATTTCTAGGTAATACACATTATAAGCTACCTAGGACTTCTTTTGTTTTCAAATATAAGCTTCATTTGAGCTTTTTACAAGCTGTTAAGTAAAAACCAAAGGAAAAAGCCACTTTTTGAGAACATCTTATAAATAAGCTGTTTAAGAGCTTATTAGTGGGTTTCAGACCATAGTGCTTTTGTTAAAGTTGTTCTCCCCAGCTTATTTTATAATTTTGCTTCTTTAAGTATTTGCTGAAAAGCACTTTTTATTTTCAACTTATTTTTAAGCCTAAAATGGACTTAGTTTGAAATCGGGTTAGGTTTCAGGGTAGGATTTGTAATTTTTGATATTTGCTTGTTAAAACTTTAGTTGATCCTTTGTCAGTTAGTGTAATTGCATTGTTAGTCCTTCAAGGATTAACACCATTAGTCCTTAGTAAAGTCCTTAGTTAAGTATTAATTAGTTTAATTAAGTTTTTAATAGTAATTAGGTTTTAGTTTTTAATAAGTTTAATTAAAGTTTTATAAAAAGTGAAAAATTAGGGCTTTTATTTTTATAAGATTTCTGCACTTTTTATTTATCTAGTTTAATTTTTATAAAAATTTTAGGATTTCATTTTTAATAGTTTTATTATTTTTATAGTTTTTAATTAGTTTAAATCTTAGAAAAATCATATCTTTTAATCTAAAAATCCAAAAATAGTAATTCCTTTTTCTAAAATTTTCTTTTTACTTATTTTACTTAGGAAAAATATAATTTCAATTATTTTCTATTTTTTTATTTTTAGAATTTAATTAGAATTAAATAGTTTTTAAGTAATAAAAAATTCAAAAATAATAAAAAATAGTTTTCTTTTTCTTAAAATTTTCTTTTATCCTAATTTAGGTTTAGAAACTTAGTTTGCAATTTTAGGGTTTAATTTTAGTCTATTTGCTTAATTGTCGCGTTTTATTTGTTTTCCGTATTTGTTTAATTGTTTAATTTGCCTTTAATTTTCGATTTTAATTGTTGCTTTTTTATTTAATAATTATAGATCATCAAATCATCTATTTTCTTATTCAAATCATAATCCCAGCTTAAACGAGGTTTCAATTTCACTAGTCGTTGGGGAAACGACTCGGGTGATCATATTTACCCGGTTAAATATACGTATTGTATATTATATTATATATATTTTTAAGAGTGAATTTTCCTTAGGGAATTTTCTTAATTGCTCTTGTGGAATATTATTTTTATAGTATATTTTATTGTGTATCTAAACTTAACACCAAGTTTTTGGCGCCGCTGCCGGGGACTAGTGTTTAAGATTCCTTCGTTTCTAGTTTATTTGGTTTGAATATCCTTTCACCCTCGAAAGTTTCATTCTTGTTTTATAATTAAAAAAAATCAAAAAAAAAAAATCATAAAATATAAAAAAGTAAAAAAATATTTTCTTTTTCTTTTTAGTATAAGTAAAAGATAAAAAAAAAGAAAAATCAAAAATATAAACAATAAATTTCCTTCTTCCTTTTAATTAAGAAAAAAAAGTCAAAACATATTGGTAAAATACCCCCCCAAATAAAAATAATAATATTAATACTCCAACGGCTGAAATATCATAATTCACTTCCGTGAACATGTTGGTTCCCAAATCGAACAAAGATTATAACACTTGCCATTTGTGTCACTACGAAAGTACGGCTACACCTTGATAAGCAATTTTTGAGAGTCTCTAACGTGAATTAGTTGATTATTTGGGTTAAGTCTCTTCCGTGTAAAGACCGTAAAAATTCATTGTTTAATTAAACAAAAAAAAATTATTAAATTTTGGCTTTTTGATTTTTAGTATTTTCTTTTTATGGCGCACACGTTCGCTAATCTCGAAGAAGAAGACCAACAACAAACTCTCCGGTTGTTGTTTGAAAATTTTGATTTGATGAAGAACCAAAATTGTCCATCAAAAACATGTTGCACTGGCTGACAATCGAACGATGGCCCAAATGTTACAAGTCACCCATCGATGGGTATGAAGATGCTATAGTTGTTCCATCCGAATAAGCTAACATTTGAGCTTAAACAATTCTTTAATCAATTCCTTGTGCAAAGTAATAAGTTACTGGTAGACAAGAACCCTGCACCAATCACACATTCCGGTTTTTCCACAAGGTTACTTCAACGTTTAGGACATCCCCGAAATTTCCGAACACTTCGATAAAGCTTTGCTTTTCCCCTTTTCTCTAGAACGGTGAAGCCCTGAGATGTGGCTAACAAAGAACCATCAAGATCAATTTCTCACATGTGACTACCTTGTTTTCAAAATTCTAAACCCAATTCTTCCCACCTTCGAAAACAACTTACCTTCGGAACAAAATCACCAATTTTTTCCAAGAACCAAACGAAACCTTCAATGAAGCATGGGAACGTTTTAAAGGACTTCTTCGTCAATGTCCTCACCATGGCTTCTCGGAACTACACCAACTCGATACTTTTTACAATTCTTTGAATTCCAACGATCAAGATGCCTTAGATTCCGCCGCGGGTGGCAATTTTTTAGACAAGATGCCTCAAGAAGGTTTAGCAATTATTGAAAGCAAGTCAAAAGTTCGTTACTCAAGAAGTCGTGCTAATGATTCAAGAGTGAGTACGGATGCTCCTCTTTCTACTTCTTCACCTTCTAATAATTCTTTCGATATGCAACAAATAGCCGCTTCTCTCGAGGATAAGATGACTATTAAGATGAAACAAATGATGAATGAAATGAAAGCTTTAGTTGTTACTACTCCCGCACCTCCTGCACCCGTCAAAGCAGTTGAGGAAGTATGTGTCACGTGTGGATCAAATCACCATTTTAATCATTGTCCGTTAACTCGAGGAGGAAACGATTTTCCCGTATTTCATGACAATATCCAACAATTTCAACAAACCGCAGCCGTTGGCAATTTTCTTCAAAGAAACCAACCTTCCAATTTGGCAAGTCAAATGAGACCACCGGGTTTCAACCAACCAAATGTCCAAAACAACCAAAACCGTTACCAAGGAAACAATTTCAATTCAAACCAAAACCGTGGAACCAACTTTAACCAAAACCGTCCAAACAACCAAGGAGCCGTTTACCAAGCCCCACCATACCAACCACCAACAAATCAACCTTTGATTAATCAAGCTTTACCTCCCGTTTCACAAACTCAAGGAGTATCTAAAACGGATTTTGAAAGTTATGCTAAAGCAAATGATGCGAATATGAATAACTTGCAAATGAAGTTGGATAATTTTCAAAGAAACCAAAATGATTTTCAAAGAGTTTACAATGATTCTCAAAAGAAACAAGATGATTTTCAGAAAATGATGCTCAGTTTCATGCAAAGCTATCACACCAACCAACCTTCAAGTTCAAGTTCTTTACCAAGCAATACCATTCCAAACCCAAGAAATGAAGCCAAGGCAATTACGACTCGTAGTGGTGTTTCATACGATGGACCTCCGATTCCACCGCCGGTGGTGGAAAAGGAAAGTGAGGTGACAAAGGATACGGAGACTACCAACACACGAAGAAAAAATCCCAACCTCCTCCATTTCTTGCCCAAGAACAAACCAAAGACTAAGAACCAATCGAAGAGAGCCATCTTTCATTGCTAACAAAAGCCAAACCTAATTTGCCTTACCCATCGAGACTCAACAACCAAAAAGATTCGGAAAAAGATGACATACTTTCTTCAAAGTTTATGAATTCTTTCAAAAATCTTCATTTTGCATTAGTTTGCAGATGCTCTCATTCATAACATTCAAAGTTAGCATCAATTGTTTATAACAGATGCTTAATAACAAAGACAATTAATTGAGTTAACCAAAACACTTTGAATGAAAATTAAAGTTCCGGGTTTGTCGGGTTAAAAAAAGCTTCCAGGAAGGAAGCTAGGGGTAGGCACGTCGTGTCGTGCGTTTCGTGCGATTACCACGGGTGGGGGGCCGAGGGTGATATGACATGCGTGTGTGAGTAGTAGCAAGAGTAGTTAGTCTTTATTGAGCCGCGGTGTTAGTGGTGCGCGTGGAGATTAGACAGTGTTCTGCACTAACGTTAGGACGAAGACTGCAGAGCGCGAATTTATCGCTCGGAGAGAAGAAACAGCGCATCAACAGTCAGAAAGTCCCAGGCGCAAATTTGAAACAACAGAGTGTATGGTGTTAGAATTAGCCGATCGTACAATTTCCAAACCAACCGGTGTCGCCGAAAATGTTTTTGTCAAAGTAGGGAAGTTTTACTTTCCCGCCGACTTTGTTGTTCTTGATTTTATAGCCGATCCTCGAGTACCGTTAATACTCGGGCGACCTTTTCTTAGGACGGCTCATGCTTTAATCGATGTTTACGAAGGAGAGATTACTCTTAGGAATGATGATCAATCGTTAACCCTTAAATGTGGTGATGCACCTTCCATTTCATACAACAATCTCGAATCATTGAAGAAGGTTGATCTAATCGATGTCACTTGTGAAATTTATTCACAAGAAGTACTTGGATTTTCCGATTCCATTGCTTACAACAATCCTTCTCCGTACTACGATCCGATTGTTTCCATTTCATCTCCAACACTTACTCCTTTTGATGAAAGTGATTTTCTACTCTTCGAAGAAGCCGATGCTTTCATAGCTATCGATGACGAGCAAATTTCAACGGAAATTGATGCTACGTACTATGATCCCGAGGGTGACATTCTCATTCTCGAGGCACTTCTCAACAATGATCCATTACCTTCACCAAACCAAGGAGATTACTCACCCGGAATTCAAAAAGATCTTAAAGTTGTTGAACCACAGAAGTGTTCACTCGAACCAAAAGATGAAATTCCCGAAGTCGAACTTAAAGAGTTACCTCCGCATCTCGAGTATGCGTTTTTAGAGGAAAATAACAAGCTTCCAGTCATAATTTCAAAAGATTTGAGCCAAGATGAAAAGACCTCACTCATTAACGTTCTAAAAAACCAAAAACAAGCAATTGGCCTTGGAACGTTACTGATATCCGAGGGCACTAGATCTAGAGTTTTGCTCTTACAAATCCTTTAGAAGATGATTACCAACCTTCAGTCCAAAATCAAAGGAGGGTTAACCCTAAAATCCACGACGTCATCAAGAAAGAAGTAGAAAAACTTCTTGACGCGGGATTAAATTATCAAATCTCGGATAGTCCATGGTTAGTCCAGGCTGATTGTGGTTCCGGACAAAGGTGTTGGACGTTGACAAAAACGAAGAAATGGAATTCGGTGCCTACAAGATTAGTCTACGGGATGGTGAGTTTGCATGATTATCAAAAGTTAAAACGAAGGCAAACTTGTAAAGACCATTTTCCGTTACCTTTTATGGACCAAATGTAGAGCGAGTAGACGGCATCGAATTTTTTGTTTGCTTAGATGGTTTTTCAGGGTATTTTCAAATCCCAATTGATTCATAATAGATCAAGGAAAACTGCTTTCACGTGGCCCATTACGGAACTTTCGCGTACCGTCGTATGCCATTCGGTTTGTGCAATGCACCCGGAACTTTTCAACGTTGTATGATGGCCATTTTTCATGACATGATAGAAAAAACGATGGAAGTCTTTATGGACGATTTTTCAGTTTTCGGAGATTCTTTTTCCTCGTGTCTTGCCAATTTAGATAAAATGCTCAAATGGTGTGAAGACACCAAATTAGCACTAAATTGGGAAAAGAGCCATTTCATGGTTAAAGAAGGCATTGTTTTAAGACATAAGATCTCTAAAAAAGGAAGTGAAGTCGATAGGGCTAAAGTTGATGTAATTTGCCAAAGGTTCCTTCACTCCCAGCGACGTCAAAGGGAATCAGAAGTTTTCTCGGGCATGCTGATTCTATCTAAGATGTTATCAAAGACTTTTCCAAAATCTCTCAACCATGACCCATCTCTTAGAGAAGAAACGCCTTTTCATTTTCTCGGAAGATTGCCATTCTGCCTTTCACACATTAAAAAGAAGTTAAACGAAGCTCCACTTCTCAATTGCTCCGAATTAGACCAACCTTTTGAAATCATGTGCGCTGCAAGTGATTATGAATAGGTCGGTCCTAGGACAGAAGTGAGATGCATTTCCGACCATATTATTATGCAAGTAAGACCATTACGAAGTAGAATCAAACTACACAACAAGGAAAAGAGATGCTTGCGGTAGTTTACGCTTTTGAGAAGTTTCGATCATATCTAATCATGAACAAAAGTGTTGTTTACACGGACCACTCCGCATTGAAATACCTCTTCAACAAGAAAGACGCCAAAGCAAGATTGCTTAGATGGGTCTTACTTCTTCAAGAATTCGATTTTTCAGTAATTGATACCAAGGGAGCTGAAAACTATGCAGCCGATCACCTCTCTCGTCTTGAAAACCCGTATGAGAATGTTTTTGATCCTAAGGAGATTAATGAAACTTTTCCTCTTGAAACATTAAACACGGTGACTTCTCATGATGACCAAAATATCTCGTGGTTTGCCGATATAGCAAATTACCACGCGGGGAATTTTCTTATCAAAGGAATGTCAACCCAACAAAAGAGGAAGTTTTTCAAGGATATAAAGCATTACTTTTGGGATGATCCCTATCTCTTTCGAACATGTGCGGACCAAATCATCCGTAGATGTGTATTTGGCCAAGAAGCTCTTGAAATTCTCAAGGCTTGCCATGAAGGACCCACCGGGGGCCATCACAGTGCCAACATCACAGCTCGGAAAGTATTTGACGCCGGATTCTTTTGGCCTACAATTTATAAGGATGCTTACGAATTGATCAAATCTTGTGATGCATGTCAAAGACAAAAAGCTCCCAACGTGATAATGCCTCAAAATGCAATCAAGTTGTAAAATTCCGATGTTTGGGGTATCGATTTTATGGGACCTTTTCCGTCGTCTAGAGGTAACAAATATATTCTGGTAGCCGTCGATTATCTTTCCAAATGGGTTGAAGCGAAAGCGCTCCCCACCAACGATGCTAGAGTAGTTGTTAAGTTCTTAAAATCCCTTTTCTCCCGATTCGGTGCTCCGAGAGCAATCATAAGCGATCGTGGGACCTATTTTTGTAACGACAAATTTGATAAAGTTATGTCTAAATATGGTGTCACCCATCGTCTTTCGACTCCTTACCACCCTCATACGAGTGGTCAAGTTGATGTCACGAATCGAGGTCTCAAAAGAATTTTGGAGAGGACGGTTGGAGAAAACCGTGCCTCATGGTCTGAAAAACTAGATGATGCGTTATGGGCTTTTAAAACCGCTTACAAGACTCCAATTGGATGCACTCCGTACAAGTTAGTCTATGGAAAAGTGTGTCACTTACCAGTTGAGCTAGAACACAAAGCATATTAGGCTCTTAAGCATGCCAACTTCGATTTAAAGACCGCGGGCGATCATCGAAAGCTTCAACTCAACTCAATGAACTTAGTGACTTCATGATCAGCATACAAGAATTCGCTAATCTAGCAAGGAGAAGACAATGAAGCTACACGATTCAAGATAAAGAACCGAATCTTCAATATTGAGATCAAGTCTGCTTTTCAACTCCCGATTAAGATTTTCTCCGAAAAGCTCAGACCCGATGTCCGGACCCTTCACAATCACCCGAAGTTTATCCTTTATATTGCACTGCAAGTTGACCTCATGCCGATGGTTCGTATTTTCAAAGTCAATTAGCACTATTTAAGCACAACTAAATGGAGGGAATAAAAACCACCATTGGTTTATCCGTGAATCTCCAAACTTTCCCTAATGAACAACTAAATTCAGGGATCGAGTCGAGCTTGCGACTCGGTACCAAAAACAGCCGCTTCGTAGGGAGTTCACCGCCATGCATATCTTCTCTATCTTCATCTATTTCTCTATTATTCTAATGTTTTGTGTTTGAGAGAGGCTCGTACTCTTAACGAATTCTCCGATGTTTTGTTGCTTGTTTGCTTGGGGATTTAGTAGGAATCAAACCAACAAATTCTTGAAGCCTCTCGATCGGGTTATTTGTTTCCGTTCACTCGATGTTCTCATCCTTTGTGTGAAATTAGTTTGGGGAGATCCGATATCCTTTCATCTTATCGATTCACGTTTATCTTTGCATAATTCATAAACGGCTTAGATTTTCGTAGAGACCCGACTTTAAACATTGAGGACAATGTTTCGTTTTAGTTTGGGGAAGGGAATCTATCGATTTGATGTTGCTTGCTTATTGTTTTGTTCTCACGTACCCGTTTTCCCACAAAAATAGCAAAAATTTTAAATTTTTAAGGAAGTTGAATATAAAAAAAAAATAAGTGTTGACATAAAATGTAGGTTTTCCGTTGGTAAGAATAAGAAGTAATTTTTGACCCGATCGAACGTGTAGAGTTCTAGCTTTCTCCCTTAACAATTAATGATGATAGTTTGTGCTAGTCTCATGTAGACTTTAAACATGCTAGACTTGAATCATTAGTAAATGAAGACTTGTGCTAATCTCAAGTAGATTTTAAATATGCCAAGTTAGATTTTATATGGCTAAGTGTTCGCGAATTTCTTTCTTAGAGATTTTAAAATTGCTGAGAATAAGAATATTAGTGTTAATTTATAAGTCATACATTAAACATAGAATAAGCTGGTTTTCTTTTCAAGGTCATATGTATTAAATGTGGCTTTTTCTCCAATAGCTTGTTTCCCCTAATATATAAATAATTAATAAATAAGAGTTGTATGGTTTTTGGTTAAAATAAAGCTAATAGAAGTTTTCTTTAGTTCCTTTGTGATTAGGATGAGTACACATCAGGAATACTTAATTTGGCATACTATATGTATCATTTAAAGAAATATTTTGCTTATTCCTTAAAGAGCCTTAGGGTATATGGAATAAGTAGAATTCAATAATAATCTGAGACTGATAAAAGTTTGTTGTATCTTGCCGCTCACAATTCGATGTTACGGCCAATTCTAAAGTCGAGGAAGTCGACCGAATCGAAATACATTGTTTGCTACATCATTTCGTGATGCGTTGACCGATGTGTAAGCCTTCTAAAGGACTGAGGTTTAGAAAAAAGTTGCTTTAAATTTTTGTCTACATTGTGCCTTAAGAGCCTAAGGGTATATGGTGCAAATAATAATTGGTCCCATTCATGTCTTAAGAGCCCTTCAGGTATATGACTGAAATGTTCTTTGCTTAATACCTAATAAAAAGCAAATTATTGGTTGCCGCCGATGCGGACTTAAATCTTAATATCATTTGATCTTTTGAAAAGGGCTAGGAGCTAATTATTGCGTTCTTAACCGTTACGCTTTATTTTTGAATTAATAAGTATCGAAAACAAGACTTTAAAGAGCTTCGGGTATAATGATTTAAAAAGAATCTTGAGATAATGAAGTAGGATATATGGTAGGAAAAGTAAGTACACAATTAGTATTTATGAGTAGTGTTAGTGTCATGACTTTTAATTAACAATGATCTAGTTTTTAAGCTTAGCATGGGGAAAGTGAAAAATCGGGGATGATGAAGTTATCTTTTAGACACTTAATTGTGCTTTTTGTTCTATGATCCTAAAAGTTACCAATAAGGTAATGAAAAGAATACATTATGTCAACACAAATAATTTAGTAGTTAGGTAGTTAATTATCAAGAAAAATCATAAAAAAAGAAAAATCTTTGAAAATGGGAAATCGGGTGTTTTATAACTTGTGATCTCTTAACTCTCTCAACAAAAATCTTTGCTACTTTTCAAAGGTTTAGTTTGGGGAAGTTTCGAGGTATTTGGTTATAAGGCATGTGATATTGCGTGAGGACACACAATCGTTTAGTTTGGAATTTTGATAAGTGTAGAATACACATAACCTTTGAACCTAAAATAACCCAATAAAACCCAAAACAGACCAAAAATGGCAAAAATATGCTTGTATTTGTGTTTTGTGTGTGCAGGTACGGATATATCAAAAATCACAAGAAAACCATCAAAAACAAGCAAGCAAGGACACGAGAATCAGAAGAGTACAAAAAGAAGCCAAAGAATCAAAGCCGAAGCCAAAAAAGTCAAGCCTTAGTCAAATCCAGTCAAACAAAGGTCAACACATCAATCACTAAAAGACAAAAACCCACAAAATTCCATTATAAAACCCTCAGAAGTTTCACAAAAGCCCAGAATAGCCCTCAAACCTCTTAATGGCCATGAAAACCCAAAATTTGGTGCCTTACCCGACCTTAAGCCCAAAACGCTAACCCTAATCCCTTTTTTATACAACCATAAGACTGGTATTTGTAATTTCCAAAGTATTTCAAAACCTTAAAGGGAGAAAAAAAGAACAATAGGGCCATATTTGCAAATTCTCCAAATCATAACAGTTTTAACTGTCGAAAGAAAGGGAGCGAAACTAGTTTATTTTTTACTTATTTTTTTTTTTTTTTTATTTACTAATCACACCGTTCTCCCATTCATTACCCAAAGTCAAAACAAAGGGCTTCCTAGATTAAGGACGAATAAGACAATTCAAGTGTAGTACAATGAAATGGCGAGGTCATATCAGTCAAATCAAGGGTTACTTAAGCTCTCACTCAAGCTCTTGACACGTCATCAATGGAAGAAGCACAAGTATATATGGGTTTTTGTACTAAATCATTCAGTAAAGAAGCACAAGTGAGCCTCAAACGAATTGCCACGTTGGCAATCCGTGTGAGGTCACTTAGTTGAAACCCACGGCTAAATCTTTGATCCATGATTAGACAATGGGGGGAAAAGATGGGGGTTGAAGATTGAAGGATTGAAGAGCAAGGCAAGGCATCCTAGAAGCTTCTTTCAGCATCTATAAATAGGCCTCACCTCTCACACACGATCTATCTAGTTTTTTTTAGACGTAGCCTAGATTTAGTTTTAGCTTAAATTTCAATTCCTAGCTTAAATTTGTAATTTTCCTTTTGAGTATTGTAAGCAAACTTTTTATTAATGAAATTCAGTTATCTCTCAAAATCTCTTTAAATCATAAGCTCTAATTTTTCTTATTTGATATTAAGCTAAAACTCAATAAGCCCTTATAAGCTAAAAATCAGCTCTAATAAGTCTATAAGCTTATTAAGTAGCTCAACTCACCTTAATCATACTTTAATCCTGTAAAATCAGCTTAAAAGATCTATTTACCTTTGGATTTGGATTTATGAGCTTATGGAAGGGGGATCTAAAATGGAAGGATCCCCAAGGACTATTACCCTAGCTTATTAATAAGCTAGGGAGCTTGTAGCTGCCTTAAATGGTCCTTTTGTTTAGCTAAAGGTTCAAGTAAGTTACTCTTTTTCTCTTTCTCTAATTTCAGTTTAAATTGCTTATTATAAGCTTATATCTATTTTTGCGTATTTGCTATTCTCTTGCTTATTAATGCTTATTTTGTTTTTAACTACTTAATAAATCATAAGTTGATTATCTGTTCAAATTGATTAAAACTAGTTTTAAACTAGTCTTTAATACATGTGTCTTAAAAACCTTAAAAATCCAAAAATATTAGAAACTAGTTTGAATTCTAGATTAATGCTTAATTAGCTGTTAATACATGTTAGTTGGGATTGTTATAAGCTAAAAAGAATATGGTAATTAATCTTTTATTAGTTTTTTTAGCAACTTAAGTTCAATGTCATTTCTGTCAAAGTAGTAAAGGGGTGTTTGGCATAAGCAAGTTTGACTATCAAAAGTCAAAAGATTTTGTGCAAACCTTTTTAGACAGCTTTGAATTTAGTAAAAAACCATAGGAAATGAGTACTCATAAGTTAGTTTTAGAAATTAAGAGAATTTGAGCTTATATTAAGTGTGGCAGCACCAGGGGAATTTTTTTTGAATTTCACTTGTGCAAACTTTGATCTAAGCCCTCCAAGGCTTAGATCTTGCTTGCATTTTACTTGTACACTCTATTTGAGTGTTTCTAAGTGCAATGATTTCCCCTTAGGAAACCTGCACTCTTGGTTTGCACTTATGCAAAGTGCACCAGTACTAACAAGAAGTTAGTACTGTCACTTTTAGCTTAATTCTTAGTTAAGTAAAAGTAGGATTTAGGCTCTTAAATTCAAGTAGGAGTTAGATTAGCTATAGCTTATTATAGATTAAGTCTTAAATTGCATTTTCTAGCTTATTTACTTAGCTTAATTTAGCTGTCAAAGTCACAAAAATTCATAAAAGCCAAAAACAGTTAGCAATAGAATTTAGCTTTTAAATTTTAGATTCTAGCTTGAAGTAGTAGGTTTAATTACTTAAATTAGTGGCTTATAAGTTGTTTTTTAAGTTTACAAATGCTCATTTGCTGTCTTTGCTTTTTGAGCATTTGAGCTTATTTTGGTTTTAGGCTTATTTTCTAGATTTCTGAATTTGCTTGTTTCCTCTTCATTTTCAGTAGCTTAAAAGTACTCTAAGCTCTATTTTCTTTTTATTTTTAGGTTAAGAACATCATAAGTTTTTTAGAACACTTTTCCTTTTTAGATTTGAGCTTAATTTGAGTTGTTTATAGCTGTTTAAATAAGAATAAGCCCAAAACACCACTTACTGTGACAACAGCTTTAATAAGCTATTTTAGAGCTTATTACTTAGTTTTAGCTTAAGTCCCGTTTATTAAAATAGCTTATTTTAGTATCCTTTTTAATTTCTAGTATTTAGTTTTTCATAAAAAGTTCAAAAGAATAATAAAATTACAAAAAAGGGGTTGGCCCACACTCGACCCCCACCGACCTCCCACACACAACACTCTGCCTTAACTCAGTTTTGCTACATTAGCTCATCCATTCATATAACACACAATTTAATACTAGTACACATTTTCATTTCTTTTTTCTATAAAAAGCCGTAGCATAATAAGCTCATTTGAGAGCTTATTCGTTAAGCAATTTGTTTTTTCTTATTTTTCTTTTGTTCTTGCTAGTGTTTTAGATTTTTCCTGAATTTTTTAGATTTTTCCAGTTTAAACTTTGTTTTTAATCATTTTTCGAAATTTATTAAATCTTAAAAAATCACAAAAATAGAAAAAATTTCAGAAAATTAAAAAAAAATAATTTTTAGTTTTTATAAAAAATAGCTTTTAGTTTACATTCCGTAAAATCAATTGTTATACTTTTTAGATCTTAAAATATCATTTTTGAGCTTTTGTTTTAATTTTTTAAAAATAAGGAATTTAATAATAAAAATAGTTAAAAATAGTTTTCTTTGCTTTTATAATATTTTAGACTTTTCTAAGCTAAAAAATCATTTTTCCAAATTTTTAGTACTTAATTTGCTATTTTTTTAGATTTAATTAGATTAAATTAGTTTTTAAATCATAATAAATTCAAAAATAATCAAAAAAATGTTTTTTTTTCCCAAAAATTTTTTAATGTCCTAGATTAGTTTAGAAAATTTTAGTTTACATCTTAGGATAAAATTAGTTTACTTGCTTATTTGTCGCGTTTTATTTGTTTCCCGTTAATCGTTTTAAATGTTTAATTGCCTTTAATTGTTCAATTTTTAATTATTGCTTTTTATTTAGTAATCATAGCTTATCGAATCATCTATTTTCTTATTCAAATCATAATCCGGACTTAAATGAGGATTCAATTTCACTAGTCGTTGGGGAAACGACCCGGGTGATCATATTTGCCCGGTTAAATATACGTATTTTATATTATATTATATATATTTTTGAGAGTGAATTTTCCTTAGGAATTTCTTAAATTGCTCTTGAAGTAATATATTTATAAACATTAAATATTTTAGGTATATAAAACTAAACATCAGATACCAAAAACAGAGCGATTATAAAAGTATAAGAAATTACACGTTGTCTTCTATGGATTGGAATGCGTTGCAAGACCTCTTCTGCTCTTTTTCTCCTCTGAAATCAACTTTTATGGTTTAGGTATCAAGAATATGATTTAGCACACTTAAAACTCATTTTTTGAGTTTTCTATTTATATTGTCTGGAAGTCGGTTCGATACGGCGTATCCAATGGGTTGGATACGGCATATTGGAGTTTCTTGGAGTAGGGACCACGTTTGATATCTTCCAGAATATTCATATACTATATATCCAATACGGCGTATTGGTCTTCTTTGGATACGACGTATTGAGCTTGTTTCCTTTGTGGTCTTTGGTGAGTGCAGGCACAGATACGCCGTATCTTCCTTGATGGATACTACATATTGGTAGTCAGAATAGTAATCTTCAAAATATCTTTGTTTAAGCTTCAAAATGCGCGCCTTTTGCTAATATTCACTAAGTACTCCGTAATTACTACAATTCTTAAATATAAACGACTAAGTAACAATTCTTTGCAATAATTATACAAAATGAGTTAATTACATGGGATAAATGATGCTATAAAATAGACGTTATTTGATGTCAACAAACGTCTAGGGAAACGCGAGATGTGTAGAAAGGATACCATCTGGTAACAATATTTATAGCTATCTTTACCCCCAATATGGGTTAATATCCTCTTAAGATTATTTCAATTCCATTTAATATACTCTTATTTTATAAAATAAAATAAGGGGGGGGGGGGGGGGGGGGGGGGGGGGGGAAAAAGAGCTTGTAATATCTCATTAGGGGTGAGCATATGTACCGAGAACCGTGGTTCCGAACCGAACCGAACCGGAACCGACCCAACCCAAACCCAATTTTTGAACTGCGGTTCGGTTTCGATTCCTCAATATGTCAAAATTTTGGTTCTCGGTTCGGTTCGGAACCGCGGTTCTCGGTTCCAGAACCGAAGAACCGCCGACTTCAAATATATGGGAATTTTATTAGATTTTTGGTTTACGTGATACTTCAAACATTCATCGTGATTTTAATAGTTTAACAAGGTACAATAGTTTTATCCTTGTTGCAACTTCATGTTTATATTTCTTCATAACAATTACATTAACACATAATTCAAAAATTCATACATTCTCGTTATTGAAAAGAGTCTCACGGCTGGTACGGGGAAAGAATAACGTCCTGGTATCAGGTAAGGTACGTAGATGTGGGAAACACATTAAGAATATTGAGTTTTTGGATGTTTTTTAGAAATTAGCGGTTCCAATCGGGTAGAACCGAAAATACCCGAACCGAACCCGAGAACCAAAGCGGAACCAAAACATACTCTCGGTTCGGTTCTCGGTTCCAGGTTCCAAAAATATATGTTTTTCGGTTCTCAGTTCTCTCGGTTCCGGGTCGGTTCGGTGCGGTTCCGGAACCGCTCTCACCCCTAGTCTTCATACTACCTAATGTGCGTTGCCTTAACGGAATATTAAATAGATGGCGGGTTCGTGTAATTCGTTAATGACTTAGGAAATACTTACACAGGTCATCACGAGTGTGACAAGGCAACAGGATTAGGAGAAGCAATCTAATAGTTAATGTCATGATTAAGTAAATACATTATACCTTATCATAACGTTATCACCATAGTATATATATATTTTGTTATTATATAGATTAATCAACCACCTCTCAAAAACATTGACTTTACCTGCTTTCTATAAAATATAAAAATACAAAAAATAATCTCCTTTCAATCCCGTAGATCTCGGCTAAGCCTTGTTCGAACCTTCCCAACCTATTCCCCTAGAGAACGATAACAACCTCCGAGTCTTGTCTATACTACGCTACAACGATTAGGTACACTGCCTAGGGAGTTCTAAAACTTCTTGTTGAAGTCTTTACGAGACCCCACATCAGAGCATTCAAAGGACTCAAGTGATCGTCAATGACCTTCGCGACGAATTAAGATTCATTCTCAATCACATCCTCGAATGCCACCTACCAAAACTTTCCATAGGACTTTTTGGTGACAATTATAAAATTAATATTGTAATTTTTAATTTAATGAGAACATTTCCTTGTTCTTAGTTTTACCTATTTTGTAAGTGACAAAAAGTCACTAAAATAGTTGCTTATTTTTATTACAAGGATTAAATGTTCTATACTTGTCTTGGTTATGTTATGCTTATGCATCTTAGTCTATATCTTTAATTATGTACATGCTAACTAAATATAAAAGTCAAAATTTTAAGTTTCTACACATGATCCAGTACCCTTCAAATACGAAGGGCGATACCTTTTTAAAAACGTCTCGCCGGAATAGGGGAAATAGTAGCTTGTTTTTTATTGTTATTTTAACATACTTGTTTGTAGGTACTCTTAAAGAAGGGACTCATACATGTTTATTTAAAACACAACATTCTATTTTATAAGCAACCAATCCTTCGGATTACTTGACACCCTAATTTTAGGGAGCTTCCGTCAAGGGGAGTTTGCATTCGATTCTTTTTGATCAATCTTCATACATATGATTGTAATTGCAACAAAATTTATTGCATTTGCTTTATCACATTGCATTTCTTGTTAGTTTTGCTTCGACTAAGGCTGAGCATGGCAGATCCAAAACCGACCCGGGCCGAAAAATTAGACCGGCCCGACACAAACCGGACCGAACCGAGGGATAGTCCCATCCGGTCTCATCCATACATTTTGTTAGAATCGGTCCTCGTTCCCGGTTCCGGTCCGGCAAAAAAACCCAATGATAAATGCCGTGATAGAACAGACCATACCGAAGACCGAAACCGTGACCGCCCCGGACGTACCGTACCATTTCGGTCTAGTCTCGGTCTGGCATTTTGGAAAAATTCAGTCTCAGTCTCGGTCTGGTCTTGGCCGGTCTGGTCCGGTCTTCGGACCGTGCTCACCCCTAGCTTCGACACACTTTTTGTTTCAAAAAAAAGGGAGAGAAGGAAGTACAAGACTCCAATTTAAAACTTATACATTTTACTCTTTACTTCAAATAATCTTATGTTTTGTCATCAACAAAAATGGGGACATTGTTAATACAAATAAGCCGTAAAAACGTTTATTTCTATTTTACAATCCTCTTACATTTTGTCGATAACAAAAATAAATCATTAGAAGTAGAAAATAAAATTATGTAACTTCTATACAAATAGTCTTTCTAACATGTCATATTTCACACATCACAAAATACATATTATTCAAAGTTACTTAGACTTTTATTTTAAGCTA
Source organism: Tanacetum coccineum (assembly GCA_026074375.1). Taxonomy (NCBI): domain Eukaryota; kingdom Viridiplantae; phylum Streptophyta; class Magnoliopsida; order Asterales; family Asteraceae; genus Tanacetum; species Tanacetum coccineum. The sequence continues at coordinate 12,863 of BQNB010042959.1, read as the reverse complement.
TGTAAATTTTATTTACATTTTTACATCATGAATGATATCAACATGATCTCTCCATATCTTACAAGATTACCATAAAAACTGGAAAGAATTACAAATATTTTTATGGAGATGGGCATCAAAATTCAGATTTACACTGTCAGCCACCCGATACCCTATGTTTACACTGGCTGGTACCTTTTCACAAAGGTACCATAGAAACCGGTGAACAGTGCAAGAATTTGCCTATAAATAGCAAGCTATTTTTCATGTTTTACTTACCCATTCTTCTTACATCTCTCTCAATCTGATATATCTCTCTTATTTTCAGAACTAGCATTGTTTCATTTATCATTTGCAGGTAATTCTCTTATTAGAAGAAACTGCCTGTTAGCCTTAAAATATGTTGACTTTTCTAGAATTACATTAGATCATTAATAGCCAAATACGCAGGGACTAGATTAAGACTAATTGAGGAAATAGTTTTTAGATTTTGTTTTACTATAAATACCCCCTTCCCATAACTCCCTGGAGGGGTAGGATTCATTTTATCATAATCATAAAAATGTTGTGTAGTGTACTTTCTCTCTCTAAAACACAAAAAAAAAATTAAAAAAAACAAACAAAACTTTCTTTTTCTCTCATCAATAATAATGGCTTACTTCTTGTTCAATTCTCCCGACATCCGATCATCGATGCTAGTGTTTCTAATGTTAACAAATTGGTATTAGAGCTAACCGGGGGTGTATTGTATTCGTGTATGTTGTGTTTGTGGTTTTGTTGTAGTGGCTTATTTTTGAGCTTATTGGTTTGGTCTCAAGAGCTTATTTTTTTCGTTTCACTATTTCTCGTTAGTGGCAACCGTTCATTAGGCTTATTGTTAAATATTTTTTTAGGCTTATATTAAACTGTTGGGAGGTTGTTTGTTTTCTTTTGGTGTGAGATAAAGAATCACAAGAAAATGTCATTTTTTGGTTAACAATAAGGGTGCGTTTTGCTCTAATTCGAAAAAAACAACATACGGTTTTTTTCTTCTTCTGGTTCATTCTTTCTTTTATAAAAAGATTTCATTCGTGGCTTATTGTGGTGGTAAACAAGCTTATTTGTTTCCTCTTGGAGTTGGCTTATTCGTGACGTTTAAAGATTGCAAAAGACGACGATACAGAAGACGTGGTCAAGGTGTTTGATATTTTGGACAACCGATCTAGTGACTTCCAAACTAGAAGAAGTGCCGATCTAGTAAAGTCTTCAAGTGCCAAACTAGTAAAATCTACATACTACCGAACTAGTCATTCTTCAGGCACCGAACTAGTATTCACCGATCTAGAGCACCGAACTAGCAAAGCTTCAACAACCGATCTAATGCATTCATTAGAGCACCGATCTAACAAACTTTCTATTGGACCAGATCTAAAAGTTTTTCAAGCACCAATCTAAACAATCCCTGTTGGAACCGATCAACTTCAAGTATCAAGCAACCGATTTACTCATAAGCATTACGGAACCGAACTAACTCAAACAAGGGCAAATTCTACACGTTTAAGTAATTTTTGAGTTTTCGATTTCGAGTGTCGTTCAACGACGGGACTTAAGACATACACCGTTGTGATCGTGACTCATTTTCGATCAACGTGGTATATTTACTTTTCACCGACGATCACCATAAAATCCCGCAAGATCATAAACCTAATCGTCCTATTTTTTTAAAATTTCAAATTGACAACGAAGATTTTAAGGAGGGAAATTTTGCATTAATTACCAAGTTTCACAAATTGGCACATGCAGTCCTTCTATTTCAAGACCAATTCAAACTTAGTCCTTTGTTGAGATATTAGCCCTCCTAGTTGAAACTTCTTTTCACCATTAGTCCTTACAAGCAATAATTCAGCCGTTAGCCCTCCAAAGTGAACCGTTATTGCACCGTTAGTCCCCACATTCATAATTAACAACCATTAATCATTCAAAGCCCAAAAATAACACAACAAACACGATACATAACACTAAAATGATCCGAATAAGATTCACTAAAACATCTAAACAGCTAAAGATTCGGATTACGATGACAAGTGATCACAGAGTTGAATTGGTATCCCTTATTTGAGATTGAAGTGGGTTTCATGAAGGCGTCTACTTACTTCATCATCGAGACTTCCTTCTATTTTCTACCCCTTTTATTCAAACCCAATCTATCGATTGATGACTTGCTTGAGCACAAAAGGAATATTATTGAGACTTAAGCTATCTAGTTTCCAGTAGTCGGGGTGGTTGGTTAAAGACCTGGATCACTTAAAGGAGTTATGTTGTAGTACTTAGTGTCACACGCAGAAGTCGATGTGGATAATTTCAAGAGGTGATGTACTTCTTATACTTTTCTGGTTAAGTATAGAGTACTCATAATTTTAAATTCTTGGCACCGTTCTTCAATCAACAACAGTGCAAGATTAAGTAACAAATTTGGGGTATTCTACTTCAGCAATTCTCAGAGGATATAATTAAAGCTACAGAACGTCAATGGTACTTCACAGTCTAAGCAAAATAATTCAATGTTCTTCAATGTCTTTCATAACTTTTCTAGATTGTTGCTTATGACAAGAACTTCTCGAGTATATGGACGTACACGACAATGATGCTTACTAGTTGAAATGGTAACTTGTATATATATTGTAAATATCTCCTAAATATCTTATAAATATCTAATAAATATCTTATAAATAGCTTGCATAATATCTCTTGTAAATATCTTGTTAATTAAACGCGAGCTATGACCAAGGTTGAGGAACAAAGATAACACGCCTCATAAAATGATATTTTATGATCATAAGAATAATAGCGAGACATGTCGTAAATTTTTACAATGCTCGAAACAATTAACGAACGCGCGATCAACCGTTGACTCGCGAAAGCATGCGGGCAAAGCAGACAATATTGTGGTCTGAGTAAGCGGGATGTTCGAGTGAGAGCGATACCAGTGGTGTTAATATCAATCATAAAACTTGTGACGATATTTTTCTAAAATATCTACCTTGATGGATTATATATCCTGGTCAACTTAGCCAAACTTTTGGTATGTTGAGAAGTGTCGAAACATCTAATCTTGCTGAAGAAAGTTATCATCGTCTTGCTTAGAAACGGTTTATCAGATTTTAAACCTTTTCTCGGTCACACAATCGGATAACACAAATTTAATCTCGGGACGAGATTTCTTTAAGGGGTAGGTACTGTAACATCCGAGAATTTTCGAATTTAGAATGACGATGTCAATCTTTGACTTTTAGGGTCTGGCTTGACTTATAAGAACGATCATCTAAATCACGTTTTCACGACTCGGACTCTAAAGCAATTTGATGTGGAATGACATTCCTGACAACTTTTTAGTTTTGCCCGAGACCTGGAAACGAGCCGAAAAGGGCTAAAACAACACCGCAAACATTATTCGAACAATATACAACGCGGACACACAAAAACAATTAAATTTGTTTTTAGTTATCAGTATTTATTTAATAAAAATATTAAATAAATTATTCATCATTTTTAATTAAAAGCGTTTTTGAAAACGCGACTATTCGAGTTGAAATCCATTTTTTTTCGGACGGAGCGAAACCGGTTCAAAAAAATAAATAACAGATATTTTATTTAATGTTATAAAATATTTCTGAAATATTATCAAATAAATACTCATTTTTATCAGAAAAATGATTATAAAAACAATGGCGCAAGTTTCGAGAGTTGAATCATCCGTTAAGTCGCTCAAATTAGTCCCGAACCACTTGGATGAAAAAGTATACGAAAATGTTACACATTTGGTCCCTACACTATTATAACTTGTCACATTCAAATTATATATATATAATTCTATCTCTTATATTTCATTTCCATCTCACTTATACACACACACTCTCCCCAAACTCTCTCCCCCACCCTTCTTCTCCGGCGACTCCCCCACCGCCGGCCACCGGCTGCCACCGCCGGAAAACTTTTCCGGCGGGATTTTTCCGGCAAGACCAAAAAGGCTCCTCGTGGGCCGATCTATCCGATCCCCACTACCACTCTCTCTCACGCGCCGCACCACCACCATTCCACCTCAGCCACAGCAACAACGCCACCACCCTCATCATCACTCTCATCATACCATCATCATCACCCTCATCATCACCACCGAACCCCACCATCAATTTTCGCGGGTGTTTGATACAACCGAAACCACCACAAAGTGGTGTTCGGTTTGGGCAGCCACCCTATAAAGGTGGTTGTTTTGGTGGTCAACCCACCAAGAAGGGTCCGTTTGGTTCGGGTGGGAAACACCACCGACGAAGGGGTGTTGGGTTCGGGTTATGGTTATAACAACCAAGGGGTGCGACGGGTTGCGTAAGTTAACAACAACAAAAGTGTTGTTTCGGTGACTTAGCAAAAAGGGTGCGTTGGGTTGTAACAGCCAACCCCAAGGGCGGGTTTGGTTGTGGTTCGCGGGTCAACAGCAACAAGGGGGGGGTGTGCAGGGTGCTGTTTTTGGTATGCAAGATAGCCCAGGTGTGGCGTTTGTTTGGTTCACAGACAGGGTCGGGTTGGGTTTAGCAGCTAGGACTTTTTGGTTGTGTGTTGGGTCGAACAGCCACAAAGGGATGTGTTTGTTGGTTTGGTTTATAAGCGGTGGGGTTTGTTTGATATGTTTTACAGCCAAGAGAGATAGGTCTTCGAGATTGGTTATTTCTTCACCTCATGAGGTTGCGTTTGGGTCCGGGTCAGCAGGCCACAAAGGCTGCGTTGGTTTCATTTCGCACGCTAGGGTTGCGTTCGGTTGGTGTTCGCACCGGGAAGGGGCGAGTTTGTTTGGGAAAGCAGGGGTGCTGTCGAGGTTGTGGATGCCTTTGGCTTACAGCCACGACTAAGGTGTGAGTTTGGGATGTCCGGGTCGAGGGTGCTAGTGAGGTTTAATTGCCCGCGAGGGACAGTGGGAATAGCCGAGGAGTGAAAAGGTCTAGGTGTTTGGTTTGTTTTGGTTTTTTAAACAGCCGGGGGCTGTTGGGTTTGGTGCGAAAGCCGGAGGTGCGTGGTTTGCGTGCGTTCGTCACCAAAATAAAGTGAGTTTAATTAGAACGCGAAAATATATAAATTGTTTTCATTTAAATCGTTATTACATATAATTGTGATGAAAAATCATTAATTGCGATCGGTCTAAGTAAAATCGATATGAATTATCTGAAACGAGACTGTTATTAATGTGATATGGATATTGGATATATCTGAGACGAGAGTTGGAACCAAAAATGGACCATTTACACCTTTTATACCGAATAATAAAATTATCAAAATCGAACATAAGATTTCGGGAATTCGAAAGTCGATGGTGATAAATTATATTTGATTTACAAAATATAACCAAATTATAATTATACGGATGTTTTGATATAAAAAGGACTTTTAGTTCAATAACGATAGAAACTGAATCGAAATCGGATATACACTTTAATAGAAATTAAGTTATTTTTTTTAATATATTATATCTGACATATCTATTAATTAAGACGATTCGAGCACTTTCGAGGCCCGTGTTCAGCCTTCCGCGCCGATATACACGAAAAGTTGTTCGTAATGGCATTTTACTTTGCCGCGAGCTTATCGCTTTAGATATTAGAGTAAGTTATTTTGGACAGAAAAATAGTATATACATAAAATATACTAAGGGTTAAGGTTTAAAGACGCGCAAGTGGTTTTCTCATCACATGTATATTGGACTGCATACATATAAAATATGTAATGATCTCGTGGTAACGTTGTACGCATCGTTGTTCGTATATTTAATACGTGAATTATAATCGAACGACATAATTTAGGTCGTGGTCGAAGATCGTTGCCAGATTCAGTGTGATTTAATTGGCATTAATTGATCGTCGTATTTAATCAAATGTGATTTCATAGCCTCCTGCTTTCAATCTTTTTGAATGTTTTATAACCAGCGAGGGTGATACATGCTTGTTTACAATGCATTTACTAGGATTGTTTACGAAATAGGTTTTACATAATTATTTTGCATAGTACGCTATGGGATACATTATTTGTCTTCATTTTTGGTCACGAAGCATACTTTACAAATTTGGAAATGATTTCGGATTAGATTAGGCTATTGAACTGATATTTTTTACTATTACTGCCCGGGTGTTCTTGATGGGGGGACACCTGGATAAGGGTCAGTACTTATTTTTACATTACTGCCCGGGTGTTTCTTGGAGGGAACACCGGTTAACGGAGTTATATATACGAAGTAATTGTATCACTGCCAAATTAGGGTACATTAAAGTCTACGTCACGAGCGTCGATGAACTGTAATCACTTGCGAGGGTGAGCGCGAATGTTATGAAATAGATCTATTCGGATGTGGATCCCTGTTCGGGTGTATTTGCGATCACTTGGTAGACGAACTTTATAGATCTATCGGGATTGACAACCCCGTTCGGGTGACTAGCAATCACTGGGATACGAACGTTATAAACATGTAGAGAATTATTATCGTGGGACCTTCGGGCCTCCCAAACATGGCACGATGATTATATAGTGCAGGCACGGAAAATTTGTATAGCTGCGGGAAATGTTCACAAGAAGATTTTTTATTGTGACTCATTTTTGTCATAAAATGTATTATGAATTCTTTATAAATATTTGGATTAGATTTGGTACTTATTGGTGACATAAAAATGTGTTGTGCATTTCTTTATAAATCTTTGTGATTTTTAATAAAGTAATGTGATATACAGTGGATTCATTATGTTTTTAAACTAATCGATGAACTAACCAAACTTTAATGTTGAAACTTGTAAGCATGTTTTTCTCAGGTGAGGATTAGATGCTTGGACTATTTGAGTGCATTGGAGTCTTTAATTCATGCTTTTCATTGTGATGCAAATTATGGGACAAATGTATTATTAAATTCAGATTTTTATTGAATTAACAAATGTTATTATTCAAACGACACCTAGAGGTCGTTCTCTTGTATCTATTGCTGTGTATTACGAAGTAACACCCCATTTGGTATTCCGCTGCGCTGTAAGTGATTTTCGGGGGTGTTACATTTATCTTGTAGCACACTTAATAAACAGCTTAAGATTTTTGTGATACTTTCTTCATGTTTGAGTTATGCATTCGACCTTTTTTGAGTTCTAGTATGGGGTATTTAAGTCTTAGGCTAGGAAACATTGAGGACAATGTTTAATTTTAGTATGGGGTAGTATATCTTTGATATTATCTTACCTACTTTTACCGTTGTTCTCACGTATCCCGTTTTCCCACCAAAATTTTCAAAAATATGAAAATTTTAATTTTCAAAAATAAAATAAGTGTTTTTGTCACAATTTTGACTTTCTTGCTGGGTAGAATAAGAGTAAATTTTGACCCGATCGAGCGTGTTGAGCTCTAGCTCGTTCCTTAACTTTTAGGCTAAGCGTTCTCAAAATTCGCGAAAAACGAAAAATGATAAAGTTAAGTATGAGTAGGATGCTAAACAAGGATTATTTGGGAATCTTAAGAGCTCATGTATGTAACTTGTTTCTTTTTCTCCCATAAGCTTCTAACCAGATTAATATACGTGCTGTTTTTGAAGATTAAACTTAAATCAACAATTTTTTTTTTGTAACATATAGCAAAATTTTTAGTCTTAGTTCAAATTTATACTTGATATTTTTAAAAAGAAGTCTTATCTATATAAAGTAAAATATATATATAATAATAATAATAATAATAAAAGCTGTGGGCTGATAAAAGTTTACTACCTCTTGCCGGCTCACAACCGATGTGGTAGTCTTCTAAAGAAAGCCTATAGTAAGAATAAAAATCCGAGGCTGATAAAAGTTTGCTGCATCTTGCCGGCTCACAACCGATGTTGCAGCCTTCTAAAAGGTCGAGGGTTACAATTGCATAAATGTTTAATATTAAGTTTAAATTAATAAATAGATTTCTTTTTGTTAAATTCAAATATGCTTTTGAACTTTGACTATTCTATTTTATAAGCTATGAATATTCGGGAAACCTGAGAGTTTTTGAAACCTAAGGTCCGTGAGTCCCGATACTAGTCTCTGTGGGGTGTCAAAAGCCTGGTCACTTAGCCGCAAGGTTGGGATGTGCCGAGACGAAAGTCGCTACATGGGATGATCTCGCCTTCAAATTCATTATTCTTGGGTGGAACGTGAAGCATAGTGTTTTGCAAAACGTTGATGCATGGTTGAAATTCAAAATAGCACATTCACTTAAGATATAATAAATGTCGGGAGTAAAAAGTTCACAAGTTGCAAATATGAGTAGTGTTAGCATCTTTATTGATATTTAGCTGTGATTTTGTTTTAAGCTTGGTTTGGATAAGTGAAAAGTCGGGGACGATGAATTTATCCTTTTTGGGGCATTCTCGGATCGAAATGCATCTTGTTCTATGATCCCTAACAGTTATGGAAATAACGAAAGTCGAAATAATCTAAGTTTTATATATAAAAAAATGAAAAAGTTTTAAAAATGGGAAAATGGGATGTTTTAGAACTTGTGATTTCTTAACTTTTCCCACAAACGTCTTTGCTACTTTTCAAATGTTTAGTTTGAGGAAGTTTTGAGGTATTTGGTTATGGAGCATATAATATTGCGCGAGGACACGCAATCGCTTAGTTTGGGAAATTTTGATATGTGTGAAAACACATATCCTTTTTATATCAAAAATGTCCCTAAAAGACAAAATTATGCTTTAAATGCTTGAATATTGCTAGTTTTGTCTTTGTGATTGTGTAGGTACGGATATTGCAAAAACCTCAAGAAAACGGTCAAAACCGGACAAACACGGACACTGGAAAGGAAAGAGAATACAAGAGCTGGGAGAATGCTATCAAAGGTCAACCAAAGTCAACTCATGGTCAACCACTAAATGACAAAACCCTCAAATTCCAAATCAGTCCCTCAAAGTTAACCAAATTCATAAAAAGTCCCTAAGCCCTAACGGTGTTATCTCTTAACACTATAAGAGATAACACTCGTTATCTCTTATAACAACACAAAGCCCAAGCCCAAATACCAAGCCCAAAACCCTTTATAAACCTAAAGTCAAACCCCGGTAAAAAGAAGTCAAACACACCCTTTTTATACAAGTTTTTCACGTGGGAAAACTTATTACTACTGTTCACCTTTGTCTTACTTTAACCCTGAGTTAAAATCAAGGGGTAAATCAAAATTGGTGACATGGCTACGCAATTCAAGTGATAAAGACTGACATGGCAGAGTATTACATCACTAAATGCTCTTATTGGTCAATCCCCATAAAGGGAATGCTACGTGGATTGAAGAAAACACATAAGGAATGGGGTTTTTACACTAAATCATGCCTAAAAGAAGTACAAAGGCCTCTGACACACAGATGCCATGTAGGCAATCCGTGTGCCCCTCAATCTAATCCAACGGTTCAAGTTAAGCATCAAATGATTGAAGGAATGAAAGGACAGGATTGAAGGGAGCATCTAACTAATTCCGGACCTAAAAGCTTTAGCAGAAGGCTATATAAAGCCTCACTCATTCACACACACGTAACTAGTTTTTAGTTTTTCTTTGAGATTTTAAAAAATTTAGTTTAATTGTAATTTTAGCTTTTAAAACCTTAGCTTATGTAGTTTACTCTTTCATCTTATAGTATAACAAGTTTTAATCTCTTGTAATCAATTTTTCTTATTAATGAAATCAACCTTCTTTTACTTAAATCTGTCATTACTTAATAAGCTTTATTTTCTCTCAAATAATGTTGATTACTATTCCAAAAGCCTTGACAAGTTTTCTTTCAGCTCTTTGAGTCTCTAAGCTCAAATTGAGCTCATAATAAGCCCTTAATATACCTTAACCTTTAAAACCAGTTTATATTCCATTGCTTATGGATTGTGGAAGATTGGCTTGATAAGCTAACCATGGCATAGGCTTATGGGGACCTTTACTAGCTTAGCCTAGGATAAGTGGAGCTTGTTGACAGTCATTGCGCTTAATTGCCTTTGTTTAGCTAAGTTTTGTAAGTTTTCTTTTATTTTTCTGTCTTTAATATTCTAGCTTAAGTAGTTGCTTCTTTCTCTACTTATTCTTTTGTTATGGGGTTAATTTATGATATTGTGTTATTAAGTGATTTTTGATCATCTATTTTTAAGTCTAAAGGTAGATCTAAGTTTTCATTTTTAATTGTCTTTAATCTGTCAAAAAAGTAATAAATATTAGCATCGTCAGTAAATCTTAATTTTAGCTTTATTTGCTTGTTATTTTATTATATTTTTTTTTATCTTTTTTTTTATTTTTTTTTTTTATTTTTTTTCAATTATGTTTATGTGGTTGCTATAAGCTGTCTCTCATCTTGTTATTAATTTTGTTCATTAGTTTTCAATTTTTCTAGTTGAGTGAAATCTGTCTTATGTTAAAGGAAGTTGTTTGGCAAAATAGCATAAGCCATAGTAAATTGTTTGTTGGCCTTGTGATCTTGGTTGTTAGTTTAAGCTTTAAATAAGTTTGTTTAAGGTAGTTTTATAAGCTAGTGATATGAGTTATTTAGGGTTTCATAAGTTTGCTTAGTTTGAGTTCAAGTTTGTTAGAGTGAAGTTGCCTGTATTAGCATCCAATATCATTTTTTATTACTTGCATGGGTGGTTTATTAGTTTTACCTTGTAGTTGTTATGCATGTTAGTATGGTGTCAAAAGTTGCAATTCGTAGATTTTGTGTTTTGAATCATATGCTTGTCAACTGCATCAGCTTCGGGAAGACAGTTTTAGTCCATATTGCTAGTCTCATTTTTCAGTAGGTTAAAATAGCATTTAGTTTGATTTTCAGATTATAAGTAGCTTTAGGTCATATTCACTTAGTTTAGATTTAGTTTCAAAATATAGCTTAATCTTGTCATCTGTTTTTAGCTTTTAAATAAGTAACTTTGTCTTTTCAAAGCAAAGACAAACTCAGAACAGCCTGAGTATTTGTTGTAATTTTGTTTAGCTTTTTCAAATTAGCAAAGGAATTTCAAAATAAATTTCAAAAGTTAGTTTTCTTAGTTTTTTGGGAGTCAATTAGTAGTCGTTTTATCTAGGTTTATGCTTATAAGTGAATAAGGATCAAAGAGGCTTATCTAAAAATTAAGCTCCAAATCTTCCTTAGGGACGGTTTGGTTTCTAGTTTTCAAAGAGTTATTTAGTCTTTTAGCTTATTGCTTTGCTTATTTTTGTTCTATGTTTTAGATCATTAGCTTACGGTTTAGATATTAAAGCTAACTTTTGTCTTACTTTAACATGATTTAGTCTACTAGCTTAATTCGTTTAAGAAAAAAACCAAAAATAGTAGCTACGTAGATTATAGTATGTATCAAGTTATAAGTATATAACAGGCTTATTTAGGTTCTTTTCATAAAAAAATTCTTTTAATAAAAATGCTTATTTTCAGCTGTTTTCAAAACTTTGCTTTTATAAGTTTTTTTTTAAAAAAAAAGGGAGGTGGAAATCGGGGGTGAGCACGACTCGAACCCCCGACCTCAACCACCTCTACCCCTTTTATAACCACACACCACCACACTCATCTACAACAGCCTGTCGGTCTTTTTCGTATAGTTTTGCAAAATTTAATTTCGTATACATCTCTTATTTTAGTCTCCAATTTAAGCTGTATAAGCTGTTTATAGCGTTTTCGTGGTCTTATTTATTTTAAGCTGTGACCTCAAGCTTATTTTTTCCTAGGATCTAATTAGTATAATCTATTTTTTGTATTTTTTCGAGAATTTTTATAATTTAGTTTAGTATTTTTAAACATTTGTTATTTTCTTAAAACTTTAAAAAATCATATAACAAAAATAGAAAAATAATCAAAAAATAAAAATATTATTTGGAAAAATTTTTTTTTTCATTAAAGTTCTCTAGTAAAATTAAGTTTTGCCTTCGTAGGGTTAATTTGCAAAACTTTGATTTTTAAAAACGGGATTCTGTTCCGTTCTCATTTTTGTGTTTTAAAACTCATTTAACTCTTTGTTTTTGTTTTAGTTTTCTTTTTTAAATTACTTTTTTGTCAATTAGAGGCCATTTAAAAGAAAATTTTAATTTAGTGTTTAATTTTAAAATTTAGGGTTTTGACATGCCGTTTAGGGTTCCCGTTTTGCGTTTTTAGTCTAAAAGTGTGATTTCCGTTATTTGTTTTCGTGCTTAATTGTTATTATTTGATTATTTTAATTGTCGAAGTTAGATAATCAAATCAATCCTTGTGTTCCAATTCTCATCATTGTTATTTTCACTTCCGAAACAACGAACAACAAACGTGGTCTATTTCAATTTCACAAATCGTTGGGGAATAACGACCCGGGAATCATACTTCCCGGTTAATATACGTATTATATTATATATACTTGTGAAGATTTTTCCTTTTTACCTTTGTCCTTAAGGGTAATTTGGTAATTTTCCATCATATTATATATTATTATAGTTACGTGTGTTGGTTTTATACCAATCAGGTATCCAAAAGATTCTCCTTTTGATCTTGTAGCATACACTGATAGTGATTATGCTGGAGCAAGCTTGAATAGGAAGTCTACAACAAGAGGTTGTCAATTCCTTAGAAGTAGATTAATATCATGGCAATGCAAGAAACAGACTATAGTTGCAAATTCCATAACAGAAGCTAAATATGTGGCTGCTTCAAGTTGCTGTGGACAACTGCTTTGGATGCAGAATCAATTACTTAATTATGGTTAAAATTTCTTGCATACCAAAATCTTTATTAATAATAATAGTGCTATTTGCATAATTAAAAATCCTATTTTTATTAAAAAAACAAAGCATATAGAGATTAGACATCACTTAATTAGGGATTGCAATGAAAAGAAGTTGATTCAAATGGTTAAAATCCATAGTCACAAGAATGTTGC
>BQNB010042958.1:0-45801 GCA_026074375.1 Tanacetum coccineum | reverse complement strand
TAGGCTAATATGTTAGGTCCTTGTGGCAAGTTGGATGGAACTCTAACTCTTCCGGATTGTCAAGATACGACCAAAACCGTGGAAACAAACTTAATGTGTACCCATAATTTATAATGCAGATAGTTAGGCTTATAACTAATTTTATTTGACTTGGAGGCTACTGGGTTTCTACATGGGTAAAGGGTAAAACATATGAGGACCATGTGGTTCTTTGGATAAATCCGTAACTGTTCCGGATGAATGAGTTACGACTATAACGGCCAAACTAATTATAAATTGTGCCCAGATTTTCAAAATGAGTTTGAGACCAATATTTTCATATTAAGTGCTCCATTTTCCAATTAAAATCTGTAGGATTTAGATAAACTTGAACATGGGCTTTCGTTTTGGGTCAAACGGAGTTATAAAATGGGGATTATGCTAAAAACGATAGAACAAGAAAACGTTTTAAATAATTAGATTTGGCACATGATGGCAAAATGATAACTTCACTTAGGATCTTAACACTTGGAGTATTTATCTTGTAATCTTAGTAAACTAGAGTCTAACATCTTGTTTAAGGCAAAAATCGTTTGTTTATACCTATTACGGATTTGAAATATAGGTCCATTAAGTCAGATTGCAAAGGGCAGAAATGTTTATGTAATGATAATTACCTACATATGTGTATAGTACTATGGTAAGTCTTAATAAGTTCTTTTTCTTTGATATTTTTTGAGTGATGCGGTGATCTCTGAAACATTAACGTGACTTAATTTTATTTCCTTTTTGATAATATTAAAATTTGGTGTACTTTGTCAATTCCACTAGTTATTTTATTATTTGACTCCGAGTCCGAACACTCTTCTTATGCTTTTGAATCGTGTATGTTGTGTTTATAATCCGTTGTTTTAAAATCTTCCAATTGATGGGAGTACGGCTTTATTTTGTCACCTCGGATCGTGCCGTCTTTTGGCACTTACCTTTGGATCATGATGGACTAACGTCTCATTACTCTTCTTGTTACTTCTTACGAATTTGAAGAATCATGCCGTCAAGTAGACACTTCTTTTTACTTATTGTAACATTGTTTTGATATTGTGTTTTGTGTCGGCCATGCTTAAGTAGGATGATTTATAATCGTCTTATTAAAATGAATTGGGACACTTCTTTATTTGAATAAGGAAATTATAAACTGTCAAACCATAAGTTTATAAATTATTTCTTACAAGGATTGGGACGCCTCTTTTTGTAAGTGACAAATTGTAAATGAGTGAGCTTATGTGTATCCGACATAGTGTGCATATGAATCATTCTTTGGGCTATGAACTCCTTTCGACTCATAATTTGTTATATGGATTTTTCCAAATTTGTATCGACCGCAGCGAACTTGATAAGCTAATAGTAATGAACCCTTAATCGCTTCCAAGAATTGACGACTTGTTAAATTCCTCGTTTCCAATGGCTTCTTCTTTGAGTCATGTATTTTATCTTTCCTTTTAAGGATTCTCCCGACATTCAATCCGTTCGTTTATGCACATTGCATATATTTGATGTTTTGACTTTTCTCATTTAGTTTCCGTTAGAAACCTCGACGATGACTTGTCTATATCCTCATCTCTTCACAATTTAACCGAAGACGATTCAGACGAATTGAGCGTCGGGACGTCGCTCCCTAAAGGGGTAGATACTTTAACAACCCGAATTTAAGATCAATATTTAAACCGAACTCTAAATTCTATTTCCAATTTTTATGGAGTTTATTATTTTTATTTTTAGCCGTTTTAACGAAAATTGTAGTTTTAGCTAGTTTCGAATCATGCCTTGAATATTCGTCCATTTTAACGTTTGAGAATTCAATAATTCCATATTTTAGCTTCGAGAGCTTATTTATTTTTAATTTTAATATTTTTCGACTTTTATCCGCGTTTGGCAGAAACCGAGTCGAAATAGTGTTTTTGCAATTTTTAATATTTTAAATAAGTGTTTTAAAACAAATATTGTGGTATAAATGTTTTATAAAAATAAAAATAAAAATATAATTTATAAACACAATATGTAAACCAAACACCCCTTTTCTTTTAATATGCTCCATCAAAACCAAAAGCCAAACACTTCTTAATATATTTTTTTTATATAACCCAAGACCAAGTAACCCTTTTATAAAAAATTTGGACATAAAAGCCCACATTCCCTTTTTATGTAAGCCGAACCATACACACACAGTATTAGTTTTACCAAAAATATTTATCCCTCTCTTTTGCTCCCTCCTCCTGTTCGACGCACAGTAGCACCAAACCACCATCACCGTCCTCAAACTTCCAACAAATCACTTTCTTTTATCCTAAATCAACTATAAACTAAACCATAATCATTTTGTCCCATTAAAATTCATCATGCATCAAGTATTAAAAAGTTTAAGATTTTATTAAATTTTTGATTATTTGGTTTTTAATCTAATTGGGTGTAATTAAAGTATCAAGGGTTTGATAATAAGTGTTTAATCAAGATTTGGAGCAACAAAATCAAGATTTAGGTTTGGTTTTGGTCTTCTTTGTTCACGGCAGCAAGAACACAACCCAAGGGGTTGTTGTTTTGATTTTTCTTTCCATTATATTGTGCTTGTAAGCCTCTTGTTCCATCTTATTTGTTTCGAGTATAAATTCAAGCATTTACGGATTAAGTATTGAGTGTGTGTTCAAGATTTGGGTAAAGAAAAGTTAGGGTTTGATATTTTGAGGTTTTTTGTTTGGGTTTCGGCTGAACAAGGAGAACAAGGAGCAGTTTTTATTGATCTTTTATTCTATCTTCTTATGTTTGTAGTATTTTAAACCTTTTATCAACGATTAATTTTCTTTAATATTGCATGTATTCGATTTTGACTTTCTAAAAGCATGATTTGTTTCTTTGTTTGTTGTTTGATTTTGTTTTGATTCATGAACATCATGTTTTGAGTGTTGTGAGATATGTTATTTGGATTATATTTAGCAGTGCATAGTGAATAATTGGTGATTTGGATAAGTTTTGATGGGATTTCTAGGTAGTTTTAGGGACTATTTTTAGACCAGTAGCAAAACGTAGATATTCCTATTCAATTTTGGCGTGTAGACTATGAATAAATTACTAGTTGGATAGAATATAGTCTTAAGCTTAATGTGGCGCGAATTGAATTGGGTTATCAATCCTCCGCGATCGAATATTCTATGGCAAATTGAAACTAGAAATAGTCATTTAAAAAAATCCAGTTTTTGGGGTATAATTAGTTGCTGTCAGGATTTTGAAGGGGCTTTTTCGTCACTTTCTAGTTTGTTTCGGCCTTCGGCCAAAACACGAAATTTGTTCGGATGGCTGTTTTATTGCCAAGCGAGGTCGGTTAAGTCTAGAATCAAGTAAAAATGGGTCTAAACGCTAAGGCAAAACCAGGGTTTTTCATTTTTAATAAACTGCATCAGACCTGATGCAAGGGCATTTTTGTCTATTTATGTCAAATTTCGGGCCTCGGCCAAAACTAAAAAGTTGTCCGGAACGTCGTTTTACGTCCAGGTACTTTAGAGTCCGAGATGTGAAAATGTGTTTTAATGGGTCGTTTTTTAAACGGGTCAGATTTGGCAAAGTATAATAAAAAGTTAAAAATTTATAAAGGAACGGGTTAGTTGCTGAATTTTGATAAAAATTGGGAAATTTGGGCGTTTTAAAGTCCGTTTGAGCTTACGAAATGTTAACGGAAATAATTGGGCAATATATATATTATTGGGTACGTTTCGGTTATATCTAAAACTAGTAAGTCTATATTTAGAAACTTTATATGAGTAACTAAATATATATATTCATAAAATTAAACAAGGAAAATATGGATAGGTATATATAAATTATTGGTGTGTCGGAGGTTGACGGAAAATTAACATTTTAATAAACGGTAATTAATATCTTAACATAATCGGACTTTCTAAAAATAGAAACTTTCCAAAAACAAAAACTTTTTTTAAATAGTAACCTGCTAAAAATAGAAACTTTTCGGAAATGCGCCTTAATTAATAAAAAAAAACTTGGGGCGTACTTGTGGATTCCATAATATGTAATTATATTATATATGCGTGTGGTAAAAATATATTTATTTACTTATGCAATTTATGCATTTTCCCTTCGGTCTTTATTTCTTCTAATCACGGACCACTATAATATAGGTCGTGGTTGAGGCGTAATCGTCGTTGTTCGTTCGTTGTTGAACTCTTATCCGATACTACCTAAGGTGAGTTCATAGCCCCACATTTTCTCCTTTTTATGGGTTTCATAACTATTTTCGGGGTGAGAATACATGCTTGTTTTATTAAATAAACCTATTGATTTCTACCACATAAGCATTACATGAACGTTTTTACAAAAGCTCTTACTTGTTTACTACATGACTTTTAATCCATGAATGGTACATGGTTGTTTACTCATGAATTTACTAATGCTTGATTTGCTTACTACACATTTGAGATCATTGAATGCATATATATGAAACCGTGAGTTTTGAACACACTATTTGTTTTAAATGGGACACAAGTGCTTGAAGGGTATGCCTGACCCGATTATGAAATTATCTGCATGAGTTGCTATTGCCAAAGTCCCTAATTTCATGAACCGTTAGTCACCTTGTAGGGGTGAACGCTAGTACAATTAATAGATCTATTGGGTTTGACAACCCTGTCCGGGGGTATGAATCGAATCCTTTCGAGCACCCCACCTATCAACGGACAATTTGTATTGAGAATCCTAGGTATAAGGTAATAATACCTACTTCAGGGGCAAACAAGAATGCATATGATATGCATTACCGTCAAGGTTTCGGTGTCATGAGCTCAATGCAGTAATGTTGAATTATACTATAAAATACTATCGCTGGCTGATCTTAAACCTTGTGGTTCACTACTAAACATTTTTGACTTATTGAATCACTACTTGGATTTTAGAAATAATACTGTTAAACGTTCTAACGCTACTTTACTTACTGAAATATTACTTGGACTATTTCAATACTATTTTTACTTAAACATATGAATTCACCAACATTATTGTTGACGTTTTGCATGTATTTTCTCAGGTTATTATCTTGTTATCTGAGCATTGGGAGCATTCGAGACGCGTGGATATCAACAAAACTCACGGAATCAGTTTTCTTCACGTTCGATAACTTTTTAACTTCAAATATACAAAATGATTCACGTTTGAAATCTTGTAATCTTGTTAAATTATAAATTATTAGGACCTGATTTTACTCTGAAATTTTAATCGAATGTGACATTTTATTAACGTCTCTTTTGAGGTCGTTTTCTGTAATTTGTACTTTATACCAATGTTGCAAAAATCGCGAGTCGCTAGCCGGGCGGTCAACCACCCTGTAGCCTGTAATCGGCCTAGGCGCGATTATAAGGTGCTAGGGTTTATATAGAACTAGGTCATTTTCAAAACCTAAACTATAACCGTTTTATTTGAAAATTTTTAAGAGTCATTCACCATTGTCCGATATCTGCGCGCTTGCTCCAAGGTAACTTATATGCTCCCTTTTGCATCCCTATTGCTATTACATTAATAATTACTATATAATACTTGGTTATGATATCACCCTCCTACATATATCTTATGACGCCTTACTATTTACCTTATATCGGTCGATTATATATATATATATATATTGACCACTCCGATTATCTCGTACTTCCTGTTTTCGGCATTTTTCTCTACTCGACATCAATACTAGTATCATATAAGGATACCCGTACGTATATGAGCTATCTTCTTTTAATCTTCTATGCTCATCTTCGAGATTGCCCTCTATTTATATAGAAGTGATTTGTGTGAGTTTAACGATGTACGGTCGCTGTGTCGCCTTGGTGTTATGGCTAACGTATGATTGGAATTCGGATTGTGGTTTGCCTACCTGCTTGTGTGGTTTTATAAGATTTAGCGCTGATGATTTACCAATCGTGCTTGTTTTGATGTCTGTGCTAATCGAAAGCCTGAAAGCCTATAGGGGCGAAATAATCTCTACGTAATAATAATCATTTATATATGTGTATAGTATTATGGTACGCCTTAATGAGTTCATTTACTTCAATATATTATGAGCGATGCGATTATCTCCGAAACACTTATGCGACTTTACCTTATTCTCTTTTGATGATATTGAAATTCGGCGTAGCTTGTTGATTCCACTGGTTATTTTAACATTCGACTCCGAGTTTAAACACTCTTATTATGATTTTAAAGCGCATATATTGCTTCATAATATATTGTTTTGAAGTCTTCCAGTTGATGGGACGCAAGTCTTTATCATTGTTACTATCAAGATCGTACCGTCCTGTGGCAATACTTTAGGGATTGGTTTGACTATGTTCATTATTGTCCTCGTTACTTGCTATGATTTTGAAGAATCATGCTGTCAAGAAGACATCTCCTTTTTACTTAATGTAGCTTTTGGCCTTGTTTTGATATTGTGTTTTGTGCCGGCATACTTAAGTAGGATGATTTATAATTATCTTATTGAAATAAATTAGGACGCTTCTTCATTTGAATCAGGAAATTATAAACCGCCGAACCATAAGTTTATAATTCATCAAAACCTTTAGTTGGATTGGATGCCATTATTATGAAGTGACGAATTGTGAATGAGTGGATCTTCATGTGTATCCGACCATAGGTGCGTTCACTCCGTACGAATCTTCTTTGGGCTCTGAAACTCCTTTTCGACTTGTAATTGTTTTATGTATTTTTTGAGGGTGATAAGCCCGCCACGAACTTGATAAGTTAATAGTAATGAACCACATACCGCTTCTAAGAATTGGCGACTTGTTAAATTCTTTGTTCCAATGGATTTTTCTTTGAGTCATGTATTTTATCCTTCCTTTTAAAGAATTCTCTCGACATTCAATCCGTTTGCTCATGCTCATTGCATATATTTGATGCTTTGACTTTTATTCATTTAATTTTGTTGGAAACCTTGACGAGGACCTGAGTATATCCTCATCTCTTTCACAATGTATCCATGTAGACCGAATATTGCGATTGAGCTCACCGGGTACGGTGCTCCTTTAGGGGTGGATAATGTAAATTTTTGAATTTAGGATCGATTGTTTAATAAATTCTGTACTCTGAAATTCTATTTCTAATTTTTATGGAATTTATTATTTTTATTTTTATCCGTTTTAACGAAAATCATCGTTTTAGCGATTTACGAATCGTGCCTTGAATATTTATCCATTTTAACGTTTGAGAAATCAATAATTCCATATTTTAGCTTTGAGAGCTTATTTATTTTTCATTTTAATACTTTTCAACTTTTATCCGCGTTTGGCCAAAACCACGTCAAAATAGTGTTTTTACAATTTTTAATATTTTAACTAAGTGTTTTGAAACAAATATTTTGGTATAAATGTTTTAGAAAAATAAAAATAAAAATATAATTTATAAACATAACATGTAAACCAAACATCCCCTTTTCTTCTATTTAGCTCTATCAAAATTAGAAACCAAACACCCTCTTATTATATTTTCCTCCCACCACTCCCTTTGGAAATTGAATAAAAACTTTGACTATTATATAAGTCCTACTACCATTCAAACACTATCATAAAAACACATAGATAAAAAAAAAGAGCGTCTCATCTCCCCTTGTTTCTCTGTTCGATGAGCACATCACCAACAACCATCAAAACATTAACAAAATCTTCCTAATCAATTCCAAATCACTCCTATGTCATTCCTACATTAATCCCCACCATCTCTTTGAAGATTAAACCACATGCAATTGGTTTTCTCAAGTTCTTGATTTTTGAAGATTTTGATTTTTAATATTTGATTTTGTGTACAATTGGAGTTATAAGGGTTTAATTACAAGTGATTGTGCAAGATTGTGTGAGATAAAAATTGTGTGAGGGTTTGGTCTTGGTCCCTCTTGGTCTCGGTGGCAAACACAACACATTTTAGGGTTTGTGTTTGATCTTTTACTTCCTTTTCATTGGTATTGTAAGTCTTTTATTTTCCCTTTTTGTTGGGAATTATGCAATCCTGATTTAGTACCGTTAGTTAGTATCGCTAGTTGTAATTTGTACTGATAGTACAAAATGTTAGTACTGGACAGATAGTTAGTACCGTTAGTATAAAATAGTTAGTACCGTTTATATGTTATGCATGACGATATCTTAGGAAAGGATTAGGCATGATTCTTTATACGCGTTTGTAAAGCCCATTAATGCTCCTTTGTTATTAAGGAACACCTAGGCCATAGGTCTAGGAGATATAGTTCTTCACAGTATTCAATAGAGTTCTATTACGCAATCATAGTCGTTGTAATCTGTACCTATGTGATTAAGTTGATAATATAAAGTTCTTTTATGACTTCTTTATATTGTTCTTCTTAGCATTTATTGTTTAGTTTCCGCCATAATCATTAGTGTTCATTTCAGTGTTTCATTTATTGTTGCTTTTGAATTATCTAAAGGAACAAAACTCTTTACAGTGAAAAGGTTAAGATCTATTAGTAAATGATCAAAACAAGTGGTATCAGAGCTTGTGTGGATAACTCTGAATAAGAAGAAACTCAATTATTAGATGTCAGAACAAGGACATTCTCCACCACTATAACAGCAATGAAAATCCTATCATCAGAAGGTGTCAGAATATGGATATTTGGAGCATGAGAATGCGGACAATATATTTCTGTCACACAGACATTAACCCTATGGGATGTTATGTCAATGGAGATTAGAAGAAGGAGCCTTTTGCACCAACTGGAGAAAATATGCTCCTCCTGCTCCTAAGGACTCCCCAAGACAATTGGCTGCTAGATGGATATCAGGAACGAGTTAAGCTGCATCTTGTCCTATTTACCAATACATGAGAAATTCTCCGTCAAGTGTTCACAAATGATTTGCAGGGGAGCTAATTCACTCTGGGAGCAATCAAATCAGGTTGAAGGTAATGAAGAATCAAAGAAGATGCAGAAAAATGTTCTAAAGCATCAGTTTGAAATTTTTTCTACTGCATCAAATGAAAGTTTGGACAAAGCTTATGATAGGTTCTAAAAACTCATAAGTTAATTGGAGGTTCATGGTGACATCCAATATCAAGGAACGATATCAACCAAAGTTCCTGAGTACGAGTATTCCTACTTCATGGATTCAAATTGCTTCTAATCATGAGGAATAAACCTGACAGTGATGAGATTGATATTGATGATCTCTAAAACAACCTTAGGGTTACGAAGTTGAGATGAAATGGTCTTCAAGTTCCACTTCTAATCATTCTTAGAACTTGATATTCTTACTCTGAGAACACTAGCAGTACTAATGAAGTTAGTACTGCCAGTGGAGATTTTGGGGTTAGTACTGCTGGTGGAGTTAATCAAGTTTCATCTACCCCATGTGCTCATGATGTAGCATGCTCTTTCTTGGCACAACCAACAACCAGTCCTCAACTTAAAAATGAGGATTTTCAAAGAATTGATGAAGATGACTTGGAAGAATTGGATCTTAGATGGCAGGTGGCTATGTTGACTGTCAGAGTGAGGAAATTTATTCAGAAGACATGAAGGAACATGGATTTCAAAGAAAAACGACCTGTTTCACTTAATAAATCAAAAATTAAGTGCTACAACTGTCACAGAAAAGGGCATCTTGCTAGGGAGTGCAGATCTGGAAGGAATCAAAGGAAAAGATCTTATGGTGATAATGGCAGGAGCAATGCACCAACAAATGAATCTTCATCAGAGGTACTGGTGGCTCAAGATGGTCTAGGAATATATGATTGGAGTAATGATTTTGAAATAGAACCAGTCAACTATGCTTTAATGGCAATCTCTTCTTCAAGCTCATCAAGTTCTTCTAACAATGAGGTACAAAAATGTTCTAAACAATGGCTTGAATCTTTTAAAACTCTTCAAAAGAATTATGATAGTGAAAGAGAAAAACATAGCAGAGCAAGACTAGAAATTCAGGGTTATGAGTTAGCCTTAGATCACTAGAATCTAGGATACTTGTTCATGGAAAGAATGAATTGGCTTGGGGTGAAAAAATGGAAAATATGAGTTTCAAAACTATGAGCTTAAGTGTAGAGAAATAAAAATTAACAACCTTAACACATAGTTAGAAAAAGTTGTTAAGGAAAGAGATGAGTTGAAACTTAAGATAGAAAAATGGGAAGAATCATCCAAGAATCTAGATGAATTACTCAACAGTCAAATGAGTGCTAGAGTCATAAATATGGTTTAGGCTATGGAAATCAAACATGATTGAAATGAGTAACAATTTCGGAAAATGATAGTGAGATTAGTTTGAGTGGTTTTGAATGTCAGATCTAGTGCATGAAGAGTTCCACCACCAGCCTTTGATAGTCTTCCAATGCTAATTGGGTATCCTGCTGTTCCTCCCTCCTTAACAGGGGAAACTTCTTAACCCCAAGAGCTGACATATCAATTTTTGATACGAATTAGGTCTTGGAGAATTAAGATCTTGAATTTCAACATTAACGGTTTTCTTTGCTTTTGGTTTTGGGATTTCAATGAAAATGGAATCTTCTTCCTCCGGAGGTGGGACTTGTGCGGTACTTTCTGAACTTGGTTTTTGCACTTTGTCCGTTGACGTCTCCGGGTTTTGTTCGGGTTCCTTTGAAGGAATAGAAACAACGGGTGTAGGAACAAGAGGAGTCGAAGGTCCTTCACAAGTTTTACCGCTTCTTGTGGTGATAGCATTAACATGCTCACGAGGGTTAGTTACGGTTTGACTTGGAAGAGTACCCGATCTTGAAGTGGAAGCGGTGCTGTTGTTGTGATAATTTTGCATAAAACCTAGCATCAAGTTTTGAAAATCATCTTGTTTCTTTTGAGAATCGTTATAACTTCTTTGAAAATCGTTTTGGTTTCTTTGAAAATTATCCAACTTCATTTGCAAATTATTCATGTTCGCATCATTAGCCTTAGCATAACTTTCAAAATCCGTTTTAGAAACACCTTGAATTTGTGAAACGGGAGGTAAAGCTTGATTAACCAAAGGTTGATTTGTTGGTGGTTGGTATGGTGGGGCTTGATAAACGGCTCCTTGATTGTTTTGACGGTTTTGGTTGAAATTGCCTCCACGGTTTTGATTCGAATTGAAATTGTTTCCTTGATATCGGCTTTGGTTTCCTTGGTTGTTTTGAACATTTGGTTGATTAAAACCGGGTGGTCTCATTTGATTTGCCAAATTAGGAGGATTCCTTTGAACAAAATTGCCAACGGCGGCGGTTTGTTGGAATTGATGAATGTTATCATGAAAAACGGGAAATTCATTCCTTGTTAACGGACAATTGTTGAAATTATGGTTTGAACCACATGTAACACAAACTTCCTCGACTGCTTTGACGGTAGCAGGAGTCGTAACATTCTTTTCACTAATCATCTTTTCTAATCGGCTCATTCGAATATCCATTTTATCAATCGGCTCATTCGAATATCCATTATGTCTTCAAGTGAGAAGCTGCCGCAGAGTTGTTGTAATTTCAAAAGAATTAGTAGGTGTAGAAAGAAGTAGAAAGAGATCAATTCTATACTCTACTCGTGGTTCAATTGCTCACGGCTTCTTGAATAACGAACCTTGGATTTACTTCATAATGGACTAAACCATCACGAGGAATCTAATCTAGAGATAAATTCACCCGCGGCGTTAATCCGTAAGTATGCTATGCGTGTGAGGGCTTTCGTTGATTCAAAAGAATTGTAGAATGTATCAAGTTGATGTAATTCCGAGGGGAAACCCATGATGTAGGACATTGTCGAAGAAAGAGTCCTTTGAAACGTTCCCATTGCTTCGTTGAAGGTTTATTTGGTTTTGGTAAAAGTAGTGATTTCAATTTCTAGAAGAGTAAGTTTGTTTTCGAAGGTGAAGAAAGATTTGGTTTTATGAATTTCGAGACAGATCATCCAGTTAGAATCTGATCGAGGTGGTTCCTTTATCTAGCCAAGTTCGGCTCACTTCCGACACCGGTGAAAGAAAAAAGCAAAAGCTTAATCGTTGTATTTGGAACTTTGGGATGTCTAAACGTAGAAGTGACTTTGTTGAAAAATCGAAGATGATTATGAGGGTCTTGTTTACCCGTAAATTGATTACATTGAACAAGATTATGCAAAAGTTTGTTTTAAGCTCAATAAATTGTTTGAATTTATCGGTATGGATACAACTTTGCATTTCGTATCCCTCGCTGGGAGTTGTAACAATTCTGAGCCTATCATTGGTATCATGATTGTCTAGCCAGTTGTGAGAACGTGGGATTCTCCTCAACAAATAAACGTTGTTAATTTGTTGTTGTCGCGACGATTTCGATTAGAGCTTAGAGATTCGAGTGAGCTTGTCACTAAAATAAAGAAATTAAAAAAGTAAACCAAAATTACGCTAATTTTTTTTTTGATTTGTGAATTTTTTTAACAATCTATTTAAACGGATACAAGAAAGACAAGGCTCTTAAAATATATAACATCGAATGTACATTACACAAGGTAATCTTTGTATTAAATGTTTGTGCTTCTCTAGATGTGTCGTACTAGTAAATGACACAATGGCATGTTTTAAATTCTTTGGTTCGATTGGGACACTTTTCAAGTTCACCGATATACTTATTATGATAATACTCTGATTGAGAGTGTATTATATGTTGGTGTTCGTTTACCACTTTGTTATTTTATTATATTTTATTAAGGTACAATTTTTTATTTATTTTTAGTTTTATAATATATAATGATATTTATACTTAAACAAAGAAAAAAGATAAAATATTTTTTTTTACTTTTATATTTTCTGTTTTGGATTTTGAAATATATTATAATAATGAAAACTTTTCGTGGAGAAAGGATCTTCAAACCGCAATTCAACAAACAGTAAAACACGGAATCTTTAACACAAGTCTCCGCAGCGTCCGGCCAAAAATTGAATATGTAATGAAAAGATATTCGATGTGTAATAGTTAATTGTACTTGTTCCAAAGAGCAATTAAGAACTTTGCTAAAGTCTACCTTAAGAAATGCTTTGTGTCACTCTATAAGATATATATAATTATATAATACGCATAATATTATCCAGGGAAGAATGATCTACCCAGGTCGTTTTCACCAATACGACTTGTGAAATTGAAGCCTTGCATTTAGCTTGGCTTTTTGATTGACCTTGAGATGGAATAAATGATATTGGTGAGTATCTATAACTACTAATAAAAGCAAACACTTTTATATAATGAATAATTTAAAGCAATTGAAACACTTAAACAAATTAAGGGAAACAAATAAACGCGACAATTAAGCAAAATTACCACTAAAATAACTTCTAACATGCTGAAACGTTTAGAATTTCTACAACCTAAAATAGGCAAAAGAAAATTTTAAGAAAAAGAAAACTATTTTTTTTGATTATTTTTGAATTTATTATGGAATTAAAAAATAATGTAAATCTAATTAAATTCCTCTAAAAAATAGAGCAAATTATAGTCTAAATAATGAGGAGAATTAAATTTTTAACTTAAGAAAGTCTTAAAATCAACATAAAAAACTTACGATAAAACTATTTTTAACTATTTTATAATTAAAATCTAGATTTTTAAAATTAATATAGAAAAGCTCAAAAATATAAAAAATTAAAATCTAAAAGTTGTAAAAATGTTTTTCTTAATGTAAACCTAAAGCTATTTTTTATAAAACTAAAACTATTTTTTTGTATTTTGTCTGAAAACTTTTTTCATATTTTTTGTATGAATTTTCGAAAGTTAAAAACTTAAGAAATAATGATTAAAAATAAAATACTTACTGGATATGAATGATTAATTTTAAAAATTACCAAAAATTTAGGGAGAATCTATTAAGGCATCCATGTGAGTTACTAGAAAATGCTAACAGCCCTAACAGCGCTTAACTAATCAAGCCCTTATAGTAAAGTCAAAGTCTAAGCTACGGCTTATTATACTAGAAAGGAAATGAAAATGAGGATATTAATTAAAGGAAAGGAAATGAGACAAGTTGTCCCACCAAGAGCAGATGGTAAGAGTGTTGTGTTTCAAGTGTGAGGTCTTAGGTTTGAAGGGTGGCAACACCTTTTTTGCCAAAAAAAAATTTTTTTGAAATTTAAAAGCTGAAAATGAAAGAGGACACTTTTTGAGTAGTTTTAATAAAGAGACCACTAGCTGAAACTCGGGAATAAGCTCTCTAGGAGCTTAACAAGGTTCTGACCTCAGAAAGGAGGCACTTGAGCTTAAAAATCCTTGAATTGACTAAAAAGCTTGTACTAACTTCATTATAAGCTCAAACTTAAAACTAAAACCTATTCTAGTTGGCTTATGATATCTAAAAGCTATTTCTAACAAGCTAATTAAACAGTAAACACTAAAAGACTACTAAAACTTTGAATCAAAATGGCAACCTCATGAAAAATATTAAAAAGCTCAAAGAAGAGAAAAGCTAAAATGCATATGAAGCTGAAATGACACCTGAGCTTTTGAAAACTAGATAAACTATATAAAAGCTAAACTTCTAATGCATAAAACCTAAACCTATAGATAAGCGTCTAAGCTTTACCCTAAGAAATTCTTAATACTGTTTATTGTTTCTTATACTGGATGTTTGTTGATGACTTTAAATACTAAATGTATCCTAACTCCAGAATAAGTTAGAAATCCAATAAGCAAGTCCTACATTAAATTTAGCTATGACTATTTATAAGTAATACTAAATTTTAAGTCTGAATCCTTATATTATGCTAGATTAACTATAAAAAAGGAAAGTTAGTTACTAAATGATATTTAGTATGCTGATGCATACTTGGCAAGTGCACAAATCCCAAATTTGCAGGTTTACTTTTTGTCACGCTAACCTGCAATGAACTGACTCTTAACTGAGTGATTGCTAACACAAATAACATGGTCCTAGCCAAGAAAGCTTGGTTATCAAAATCTATAAGCTAACAAAAGCACTTTATGTTCCTCCCTGTGTGCAGAAGGACATGATAAGCCTGTTCAAATTGATTTAAGAGTGCTCATAACTATACCTCAAATTCTTTTCAAAGTAATCAAAATACAGAAACTCAATACTGTCAAAAGAAAATCACCTAAGTCACTTTGACTATTGGTGGTTCAAAAAGGCTAGATCCATGACATTTCTAGCTATTATGCTTGATAGAGATTTTGATTAAGCAGACGATTTGTGATAAATTAGCGTTGACTAACCTTGTTGTCCAGTATTCTATTATGCTTATAAGACAAACGACTAAATGAACTACAAAGCAAGCAGTCACTTAAGCTGTTAAATTCAAGATTCTTGCCACTAATACTAACCTAATATGTTTGGTTTTTTATGAAATTTTGTTGACAGGAAATTGAAATTTAAAGATCTACATTTATCTAGCTTAAGACAGAATTAAAGATGATTTTAATAAGCACAATTAGATGATGAAATGCACAAAAAGATCAACTAAGCAATAAGAACAACTATATGGCATATGGAGTCTATAATTATAGTTAGCTAGTACATGAAAAGGTACAGGGAATTTAAATAGGAAAACTTACCACACAGACTTAGCTAAAACAGTAAGCCAAAACTTTAAATAGCAGCTACGAAAGCTTAGCTTATCCAAATAGATAAGATTAGTCATTATTAGTCCATGGAGCTCATCCATGGTTTAGCTCCCTGTTGTGTTTCTCTCTCTCCTAGAGGAAGCTTCTAGTGGTAGTGTCACAATAGTTGAGGGTAATTAACTGGTTTTAGATATTAAGTAAGATTAAGACCAACTTAAACTCAAATCATGAGCTTATAGACTCATGAGAGCTGGTAAGAGCTTATAGGAGCTTTATGAGCATTTTAGCTTAACAATTGAGGAAAAAACTATGAAAAAAATTTAGATAGGTGAGAAGAGATAGATTGACAAATGTAAACACGATTTCATTCACTTAAAAAATTTTGATTACAATTACTGAAAAGGAAAATTACATAATCATTTAAGAAAAATTATGCATTCAGCTAATACAAGGAAATTTATACTACACTAGAAAAGCTACTAACAACTCGCGCGCTGGCGGCGCGCGCGCGCGTCGCTGCGGCAGGGGCTAATTATAGCAGTCTGTGAGAAGATCTAGCGCTCCCTTGCATCACACGCTCCTTTTGATCTTGCCCGTACAAATTTCCAATCATTGGATCATGATCTATTTCCCACGGATTGCCAAGCTGTCATTCCTATGATGTGACAGCTTGTGCTTGTTTTGTGAGTTATAATAGAGTAAAACCCACCTCTCATTGTGCTTTCTTCATAGCCACTTGGACTTTAGCTTGAGTGAATCCAAGATTAGAGTCTTGATGTGATGAGTTTTTTGCCGCCTTTGCCATCTTGTTTTCGATCTCATGAATTGTCTATTTACACCCTTAATTTGTGTTTGCCCCTTGTTTTGAATGCTGCTAATGTTTGTTTGCGAGAAGGAAGTTGTTGATTGGTAAGATCCTATGGTTGAGCGCCATTTTCACTGAAATGGTTTTTTTAAGTACTGATTTGACTTTTGGTGTTATGGCACTTGTTCTAGTCCATGTTGGTTGGCTGGTTAACCCAAGTTGATTGTGTTAAAGAAGTTTGTATAAATGGCATAGAATGGTCCCTTGTGGTTTTATCAAAAAGGGTATTGGGCTTTTTTAGGCTAAGATTTGGATACGGGTATGGTTTTTAGGGTTTTTAAGCACCATTAAGATTCATGGCTTATATTGTGTATAACTTTTGGAAATCTTGAGGGGACTAAGAAAATGTACTTTGTAGGTTTTGTCTCCTTTTGTGAGTTGACGCTTTGTTAGACCAGGGTTTGACTTCTTTTGAATGAGGTTTGACTTTTCTTGGCTTTGGCTCTGAATCTTTGGCTTCTCTTGTGCTCTTCCGTTTCTCGTGTCTGTGTTTGCCTGTTTTTGACTGATTTTCTTGTGATTTTTGTTATATCCGTACATGCACTCACATAGAAAACACCAAAAAAAACAAGTATATGTTTTGCCATTTTTAGTTTGTTTTGGGTCGCATTTCCAGGGTTCATTTTGTATAACAGATATGTGTATTGCGCTACAGTTTATCACTAGGCTTGATTTGAAATCGTTTGTGGATACACAGAGCTGAAAATGAATACTTGTATTTATGATGAGACGCCGCTAACGTGTCTCCGCGTAGGATGTGTTACACGAGATATGAATCATGTTGTTGTATTGTAGAATATCTGTAGGTGTGACGCAGTGTTACAAACTGTGATATAATAATTGTTACGTGAAATCACATGTTCTATTGCGCACATAGCTGCTGTATTTGTATCACGAACGTTTACTAATATGAGATACAATTACGCATGGCCTACTCATTTTAGTGTGATTTTTGCCTAGAGCAGATGTGAGATGCAGATGCACTAGACAGAGGTAGATTATGGTTTGGTTTTCTCTGAAGGCTATTAGAGGAGTTATAGAAGCTCGTACTCGCGCTTCCAAGCTGTGTTCAGTCGCGGTCAGTATCTGTGATTCGTTCGGTTCTACTGGTTCGGTCAAACTAGTTCGGTTCCACACAGACAGGACTGTTCGGTTATAACTGAGACGAAACCCAAATTTTCAAAACTAAAAAAAAGACAATTTTGATTGGTATTTTTGCTCAAAAAAATCTTGTACAACTAGTGTTAACTAACTTAGGAACAAGAAAAAATGACAACTTTAAGGTTTTTAAGCCGAAAAATTAATTTTGCTCTTTGTAAAGGTTTTGAACACAAATCAAAAGACAAATACAAAAACTAAACACACAACTCCATGGCTTTTGATACCAATTGAAGAATACTAGTAATATTTAATGTATTATGCAAGAACGTAGATGAGAGAAGTGTGTTGGTAAGTTTCTAGGAGAGGAGATAGATAATATTATTAGTTAAGGTGTGAAAATGAGAAAATGAAAAAAACCATCCAACCCTCTCCAAGACATGAAGTGGGTATATATACTACATAATAGGCCGGCCATGGGCTTTGCTTTAATATAATAGCTTCCGAGGCCTTGGGCTCTTATTAGATTACTAAGCTTTTCATATGTTATACTACAGGCTAAGACTATTACATCTTGATGTGTCAGTTTTCGTTTTAAGTGACCGATTACTTTTATTTCTTTCCAACATACTAGAAGTCCAACTAATGTTTTATATAAAGAATTAATCATATTTTTCTCTCCTTTGTTTTCTCTATGTGTCGACCTAGGGGTGTAAACGATTCAAAGTTGTAACAAAGCTTACTCGGAGACGAGCTCGTTTTACGACGGCTCGAGCATAATTTTTTACTCTCGAGCTCGAGTCGATCTCGGAACAAATATTAGTGCCCGATTAGTTTGAACGAGTCCGAGCTTGAAAACTAATATTTGGTCGGCTCGTTCAAAAATTCATTTCTAAATATCACGAGCTTCAGAAAAGAGCCGATACAATGCTAGTCGTGCTTAACGAGCCGAACGAGCTACTCGATTCTTAACTAGCCAACACTATATCTAAATTTTTTAAGCTTAGTCTTATTTTAAAATAATTTAATATATTTTCTTTAGCTTTTTATTAAGATTCAAGTTGTATCTGTAAAATGTTTTTAATTTCTTATAGTACTTATTTAACTTGAAGGTAAACTCCTTTTTTTCTTTTTACTTTTGTTTTATAAGCTCTTCATTTTTCTTTCTTTCTTCTCTCTTTCTATGTGGGGATATGTTTTTTTTACTCTTTTTTGAACATGTGTTTATTATTTTTTGCTTCCTTCTTTACATCTAATACGTACATTATTGCTTTTTGTTATTAATAGATTTTTTAAACAACTAAATGACAACTCTTTTAAGTTTAATCTATATAAATACACTTATTTATCTTATCTAAACTTATATAAAGCATTTGAATGTGTGTTTTTATTTGCATAACATGTCTCAATCAAATTTATATTGATTTTAAAACTTGTTAAAAAGCATTGTACTTATTTCCGGTAAGGAGCCATTACGTATATCAACTATTGACTGACATACATGATGTATTATGAGTACCAAAGTAAAATTCAAACTAACGTTTGAATATTTGATGGAAGTTGAGTGTGACATTGAGCTAATATGGGTTATGTTCATCTTTCCCTCTTACGATGATTTCATGATATATGTTACGTGTAAAAGATACGTTTTTGAATGAGAGTTGAGTCGACAATGGTTAAATTGCTATTATGTCATGCACACAAATAGATATAAACAAAGCCACTACACCTAAAGATTGCATAAGTAAGAATAAACTTAAATATAAGTAAGGATGATAAACTAATTTTAACCATCCATTTGAGATGCTTCTACTTGAATTAGATGCATCTCAATTAGGTTTGAAAGTGATTTTGAAGTGAAAACGAAGCAAAGTAAAAACTAAAACGGAAATTGACACGCTTTTTATTTTTTTATGGGGGGGGGGTTCATACTAACTTGATTAAATGCATCTTATAATGTAAATGACATCTATTTTTTCAAACACACACACACATTTCATATAGTAATTTTGAAAATTTTTCTATATATGAATTGAGACTTTTATTCATCTTGCATTAATCCACGATTGCTACTAAAACTTTACTAATTTGTTTTACTACTTTAGTTCATGATCGTTTATATAACACCTACTTTTTCACTTTTTGTTCATTTATATAACATCTTCATCCCGCTCCCATCCCGCACCCTTCATATCATTTCGTTTTTTTGATCCAAATTCATCATCTGGAACTGTGATGATGTTATTGTCATCTCGGATGATGATGATGATGATGACATGCTAACGTATGATTTGATTCTAATTGATGAAAGTGAAAGTGATGAAGATTAAAAGTGAAGCATATTGGAATTTATGTTTATAATAATACATTG
The DNA here is from genome assembly GCA_026074375.1 of Tanacetum coccineum. Classification (NCBI taxonomy): domain Eukaryota; kingdom Viridiplantae; phylum Streptophyta; class Magnoliopsida; order Asterales; family Asteraceae; genus Tanacetum; species Tanacetum coccineum. Next base: position 25,924 of record BQNB010042958.1, on the reverse strand, counting down.
AAATTGATCATGCAACTACAAATGCTTGTCGATATAAATCATGTTGCTGCTGCTCGATAAGTACTAAGTATTATACTAAAAGTAATTTATCACAACGGTGTTATTTTTCTATGATGATCATAGCTATACTCAAAGAGATATATAGTGTTACTTAATTTTGATGTCTAATGTATATAATTTATCGAAAATAGACGCTATTATGAGGTAATCTATATGAAATGATTTGACAGTTAACAGTATATGTTTAGTTAACAAATTTATAGCAAGCTTACGAAAGCATATACATAGAACACAAAAGAAACGTTACATACTACTAAAACGATAAAAATTGATGTTTAACAACGTCGCAAAAAAGTTTAAATTAGCTAAAAAAATTAATCTCAATTGCTTATTTCTTAAGATGCCTAATCTTACTCCATATTTAATCATAACTTTAAGTCAATGTTATTATACTAGGCTTTCCTAATTCATGTAATCATAATTTTTTAGTTTCATTTGATTTTATTTAACCTTGTGTGTGACGGAAGCAGTTGAAGAAAGATACAACACCTAAAAATGAAGCTCTCTAACAAACACATGGTTTGAGAATATTGCTATAAATACTGATTAATTGCTAAGGGGATGTTTGCTTTGTTTATTTATTATACGTGTTTGAAATCGTGAAAAGCACATCCTTATAGCATTATAAATAAAACAACTCTATACATGGTTTAAATATAATTTAAACTCAGTTTTATATTATTGTTGCAACAAACAATCTAATTTTTGTTTTAAAATTAAAAATAAATAAAAGTTTAATCATCTTTTTTTGCTAACTAGAAATCTTATAAAAGAATACGATTAAGAGTTTAAAATATCAAATAGAAACAAGAGATATTGAAATATAAGAGGGACATGGTTAGTAGACCTTATCACATCGCTTGGAAGAGGTAAACTTCCAGGGAAAGGAGATTATATAAGCAAAAAGCCCCCACCCTATTTTGGAAACTTAATTATAGCTTTAGATGTTTTTTCAAAATGATATTGTGTTTTAAACAATTTTGTTGAGCTTAAAAGTTATATTATATTTTACTTTAGTTTTTGATGCATTTAGAACAATTTTTTATTATTGTAAATGAGCTTTTAGCTCGAGCATTGAATTATAAGCGTGGCTATATCAGCTCGACATCTTTTTATACGAGCATCTGAAATCCTAAAAGTTTAATTTATTGTAGAGTGCAAAAAGGTAAAATATCATTTTAACGGAGCTCAGCTTCGAGCTCTGAGATCGAGACAACAAAAAAATATTCGAGCTCGAGCTCGAGCCAATATATAAAAGTTTATTCAAGATTGAGCCGAGCTCGAGCCGAGTTGTTAATAAACGAGCCTAGCTCGTTTAGGCCAAAACTCGACTCTGCTCGGATCGTTTACACCCCTATGTCGACCTATCCCCAAAGCCCTAGCCTCCATTGTTGATTTTTCAAGCTCCTCCAAGAAATATGGTTTTGATCTTTTGTTTAAAATTAAGTTATTTTAATTTCTATACTCCTAATCGCAAAATATTTTTAATTCACTGTTTTAATTATGTAACAATTGAATTGATGGATTAAGGTTTTGTAAAAGAGTTCTGTTACATTAATATGTTTTGATCAACAAAAATCATTTTAGGGATATAATTAGGGTTTTGGGTAAAGTTATTTATGGGAAATTATGCTAATTTCGGATAGAAATCTTATCAGGCGAAATTTTGGTCATCCTGCTGAGAGCACATAACTCGGTTATACAGATCGCTTTTATTTTTTTTTGAGCCTAAAATTAACTACAGAGAATCTACTTTCCAACCCCATTGGTTTCATGAATTAAAAGTGAGTGAAAGTCAGTCAAAATAATTTTACAAGATTCGTTGTCAAATCTGAGTTTTTGGGGCAGATTCTGAGTTGTGTTTGTGAGGTCAAAAACCATATCAAAACGTCTTTTTAATTAATGGGATTGCTACTGTAGCAAGTTCATGATATTTATGATTTTCTAGAATTTTTGTAGAATTTTCCTAAGTGTTTAAATGGGTCTGCTCAAGCTAAACTTTTTGAAGGTCGAATCAGGTCAAGTTCTGGACACTTTGTGATGTTGATTTTTTATAAAATAGTTAGACTCAATATTATTTTTTTCTAAAAATCTCAGTAGTTCATAACCCATTGGGAAGGTTGGGAATGCAATAGGAAGTACCAATTTGGTGATTTAGTATTTTATTTGTGGTCATGAAATGACTACAAAATTCTGCTCAAAAGCTGAAAATTGGAATAAAAGGATTAAGAGTATTTAGGTTATAAATAAGGTTAAGAAGTGTTGTAAAAAGGTTTTTAAAGATGGTATAGACATAGTAGTCCATCAATTGATTGTTACATCGACTTGGGCATTTAGCCTAATCACGTGTAACACGGTTATATTTTATTGTGTAGCTTTGTGTAAGATATTTGGAAGCTGCTTGAGCATCCGGTAAGTTTCATAGTCCCACTTTTTACATTGCTTTTAAATTAGGATGAAAATGATGTAAATGGATTTGAAATGTTCTAATTACTGTGATTATGTTTTTTTTTTGAAAGTGTATGGACTTTACTTGGCTATTATATGTTACGTGCTTAAATGCTTATGTGTATTGGGTTAGAGGGTAACGTTCCTTTACCATTTGTTGGTATTTCGGATGAGGGAGAGGTAACGTTCCTACTCATTTGTTGTGATATTTGGATTGGGGGTAACGTTTCTACCCAATGTGATGTGTTGGTTTAAATGGTTCAGGGGTAAATACGTTCCTACCCAATTGTTGATATTGTTGGAATCGAGGGCGACACATTTCGTTTCCATGGATCGTTTTGGTTTCATTTGCATGCTCTAGATTGTATGATAGTGCGAGTAATTGTCCTGCACATGTTTGCCTTTTAATCACAATAATTGTTTATAAGCCTATTGATTTTAGTATGTCTTAACTATGATCTCAACCAACCTTTTTGTGTTGACGTTTTAAAGCATCATTTTCAAAGCGGTACATCATGAGGATCTTAAGAACTAAGAGAAGGGGTAGGTGGACCATAGGCTGCATGCGGAGTTTAATCTCCTAGTTTATTTCTCATTCGATTGATAAATGAATGTTTGTTGGTTTAAACCGCTTAGACTTGTTTTGGTTGTATTGCATGTCTTGGTATTGATGTGAACCCCTTTTACTTCAATACAAGACGCCGAATATTATTTTTATGTTTGCTTGGGTATTTTCATGACACTTTGTATCCCTTATGTTCCGTTTAGTTTATGTAGTTTTCTCTATTGTGACACCATTGTGTTGTGATGATATCCATTCTAGTTACGCCTCGTGTTTCCGCCTCGGCGAGGTGTGACAGATGATGTGTATACTCCTATCAGAAGTCAAATCTTGACTACTGAGCCATTACCTGATGTTAAGATTGCCTTTGCTATTTTATCTAGGAATGAATCTCATAGAAAAATCCAGCAGGCCTCTGGTAGCAAAAATAGTCAGCTTGTTTTTGCTGCTAGGTCTAGTGACTAGAAAAATAATAAGACCAATGGTCAGACTAGTCAAAACAAAGGTTTTGTGAGGAATCTAGTTTGGTCTGCAAGCACTGTCATATGACAAGTCATACCATTGATAGATGTTTTAAGCTTATTGGGTATCCTAGTGGATTTAAGAAGAGGTCTAGTAACAATCATTCCAGTGGAACTGCTGCTAATAATGCAGTTCTAGTTAGGTCTAGTGGTGGTGATGACATAACTCATGCTCTCACTAGTGATCAATACAAAAGGCTTATGAGTTTGTTGATTAATTCAGGTGGGAACCCTGTAGATGCTCAGGTTAATCTAGCAGGTAATTTTAGGTTTGCTGGCCACACTATAAGTTTTTTGTCTTGTAGGTTTTTTAACTACAATAATGATATAAGTACATATAGTACTTTTATTGGTTGGATTATAGATTCTAGAGCAAGTCAACATGTTACATATTGTGCTAAACTTCTTTTTTATATAATAAATGTGGAACACTTAAACATAACAATTGCTCATCCTAAAGGGATAATTGAAAAAGTCAAACAAATTAGGAGTTTTCAGTTGTCAGATAAAATTGTTTTAAAAGATTTGTTGGTTGTTCCGAGATATCATGTCAGCTTGTTGTCTTGTAACAAGTTGTCTAAGGATAGTAAGGTTGTTGTGAGCTTTAATGAATCTAAATGGTTTATCCATGATTGAGCTTAAAAGTCCCTGATGGGGACTGGTAGTGAGAGCTGTGGGTTGTACTTTTATGACCTGGGTAAGAAATATGTTAATTCTAGTATAGATACATGATTTTTTGTCTAAATGCCTGTGGCATAATAGACTTGGCCATCCAGCTGACCAAGTTATTGAAGTTTTAAAAGGGAAATTAAGCATTGAAAAATTTTCTACTTCTGATCCTTGTGAGGTCTGCCATAAGGCAATACAGACCAGGGATCCTTTTCCTTTGAGTGATCATAAAATAAATGAATTAGGTCAGTTAATGCACCTTTGATAAAAATCTAAATTCACGATCTCGGGAGGTCGAGGAAGCTCAAGATACAAATAAGTCATTTTATAAAGAGAAATGCTTTATTATTGAATGATTTGTGAAATATTACAAATGAGAGGTTCACCCTTATAAGGAAGATTAGAGGGGTTTATATAGCCCTTATACAAGACATCTTTGGCAATATTACAATTCTAGTCCTTGTGTTTTAGGCTATATAGAAACTAATGTAATTTCTATATAGACATCACATTTTTAATCCTAACAATCTCCATATGTGGTGGCATATAATTACTTTACAATGTATCATTACATGTACAAATACAAATTACTTCCGCTTGGATATTTTCATTATCTTGCAGGACCTTACAATGTTATCTGTATAAACTAAGTTACTTCCCCAAGTTCATACTGCATGTCTTTACGCAGCTTTCTTCATCTACTTCTTTTTATCAAAGTTTTTGAATCAACTTCCCCCCAAACCACATCCGTATTGTAAGCAGATTCTGAAACTATGATATAGCTTCATAGAGAAGAAGTAGAAGTAGAACAGTAGATGAGAATCAGAGAAGTAGTAGAAAAAGAAGCCAATCACATCAAATAGAACTACTTCTGTTTTGATGAATATCCATTCAGGGGAACATGCAAGAAAACAGCAAGATCTTCTCTCATATGCACATACTTCACACACTAACCATCTAGAGGTAGAAAGCATATAATTCATCTCCATAAGAGAGAGATAGACATGAAGATAAGAAAGAAAGAAATGAAGGTGAGATAAGTACACATTTCTTCCCCCTGATTAATGCAATCTATCGAACACTTCCTTCTCTTCCATAACATTGACAGGTTGTACAACAACAGTTTTCTCCACCTCCAGACTTTCCTTATAACTCCCAAGATCTAACCTAGTGTCGGGATCATTTTGACCATTAAGAATAGAATCATCAACCGCTTCTGCATCATCACTCTTCGTTCCTTCCACCATTTTCTCAGTCTCCTCAGCTACCAAGTGCTCTTTTACTTTTTCTACATTTTACTGGGCTTCAAGATCATCATGACTTTTCTGCTCAGCAATGCTTTATTGAATTGTATCTCTTAAAGTTATGTCTTCAACCTTAGTAGCAGTTGGGATTGGTGTTGATGGAGTGAGCTAAGTTGACCATCTTGGTGGAATACAAAGTCTAATAACAATAGAATTTCGTTGAGCACTTGATTCTCCTTCATCCACATCAGGGTTAGGTGACCTAGGGGCGCTAGTTCTCCTATGGGTTCCCTGGGTAGACTCAATCGGCTGTGACTGAGTCATAGGAACATCTACCCCAAACACTGCAGTATACATTTGATAATTCTCTGTGAGCTTCATCTCATCAGTTATCATCCAGCTTGGAATCTTCATTCCAACTCCTGCCTTATTCTTCCCTGAATTGAATATGCTTTTAACCTACATATCATGTTCCATGATGTGATACTTATCATGAAATTTCTTGAGATCTCAAGGTTTGCAGTCATGTAGTGGACCTCACTAAGAGTCTTGTGAATCTGGATAAATATTTAACGCTCGTTAAGCTTTATCACTTAAATATATTACATTGAATATATTTATTATTAATTGTTTTACGTATTAACGCGTGTGTCCCCGTAGGCTCGAATAAACTTTTCGGACATATATTAATTTACGTGTACATATTCCAACAGTAAGACATCGTGCAAACATCTTGCCAAGTGTCTGCCATGGTTGTACAAGACCAGTTGTCTTGAAGTTGGATGACGTTCTTAATTCCAGTGTAAAACCAAGATCGTTTAGAGAACTTGGGAGCAGCAACAAATCGTTCATGATTGTTGTCTGTAGCTTGAGGAAGTTGAAAGATTCTTTTAAAATCATTAAGAGTCATTGTGATCTCTTTTCTATCAAGCACAAACTTGAGCCTATACTTAGATCCATCTTCCTTCAAAGTATGCCAGAACTTCCCCAAGTAGATCCATGATACTGATGATGATGCAGCAATGCTGAATCTGAGTGGATGATTTTGGAGAATATTTGCCATTATTTTGCTTTTATTTGGACACAATGGATTATTAAGATCAATCTTCTTGTTGGCATCCATGAGAGCATAGCGTTTGTTGGGTGGACACAATTTGTCTTGATGAACATCAGCTTGTCGTTGTGCCATGATGATTTCTAAATGATTGATGATAAGATATTAGATAACAAATAATTTATTTGACATTTTTGTCTCTTTCTGTTTTATATGTTCCGGCAATTCTTTTTGAACATATTTTTGATCAGTTTATTTTTCATGTGCTTATTCTTGCTTTTTCTAGTGCATGTCATACGCTTTATTCACATTTTTCTTTTGATTTCTCTTTTTATGTATTCTGACATTTCTTTTTCGAACACACTTCACACTTCAGATTTGCTTTTTCACGTATGGTTTTTGTCTCTCTTTCTGTTTAGAATATTCCTCACCCGAAATTCTTTGTGTAATGATACTCTTTCAAGAATAATGAAAATTCTCTCTGATTTTGAATAAGACTCAATTTTTGAGAAATTCAAGAGAAATCATTCAAATTCTTAAAACTTTTTGTGAAAGAGTATCACCCATGTTGACCTAGAAGGGGGGGGGGAAAAAAGGGGGGAAAAAAAGCCAATACAAAAAATTGGGAAACTTTTGCAAAAATCATTTTGTAAACTCATTTGTGTTTGATAACATGAAATCAAACAAACCCAATTCATCAACTGAATGGTCACTAAGTCACTCACTCCTCATTTTGTTCATTGCATAAAATGGTCGAAACCAAACATGACTTAGACGACTTAAATAATTGAGAAAAGAAATTATCTGAGTCAAGTTATTTTGAAAATCTTTGGTGTTTTTGCTTTTTGTAATGAATGTTATACCATGTTAACAACCCACATCTAATTCAACAACTGAATAGTCCCTAAGTCACTCATTCCTCATTCTGTTCAATGTAGAAAACGATCGAAACCGGACATGACTTAGACCACTTAAACAATTGTGAATAGACATATCTGACACATGATATAATATTCATCAAACTTGTTTTATGATTGCTCAAATTTGAAAGTTCTTTTTCACAAACATTTGAAAGTTAAGTCACGATTGAGATACTGAGCTTGTTATTTTACAGACATTCGATTGCTTTGAACAACACATTTAGGATATATATCATCAACAACACACTAAGTTCTAGTAAGCCCCCCCCCCCCCCCCAAATTTTTGTGCATTTATCAACAAATTCGACACTTCCAATAAAAAACAATAATCACTTCGAAAATGACTTGGACTTTGACCTATTTGACTTGTTGAAAATGGTTTTCTCGCCAAAATTTTACAACAAATTCGATCTTATTAATCCTTTTAAGCTAAAACTAGTCCATTTTAACAAAAAATAGTCAAGTATATATGTTTAGACCAATTTCGACAATGTTTGAATACTATTGAGTTTTGTCCAGTTGTCGAATTTGTGATTCTCAGAGTTTAAGCACCATTATCTCAATCAATCATTTACAAACGTTATTAGTATCATTGATAATCCTTATTCTATCATTAATTTCAAAAATCCCCAATTTCGGAAACCCTAATTTTATCGAATTTAAATTCGATCTCAAGAACATCATCAAAAATCTTTTCCAAAACTTGGTAACAGCGACAAAAATAAGCTTATACGGATAGTTGAGGTGCGAGGAGAAAGAGGAGTGTGTGAGTGTGGTAGCGCGGAGGTATTCAGCAGATAAAGCTTGACATAACTGATAAGGCACAGCGCATACTGTCGTTTATATGAAAAAACTCAAAGTCGTTCTCTCATATCAGTACTTCTCATGAATATACTATCATGATCTCATATACATGACTTCATATATGTGAAAAAAAATAAGAAATGAAATTAATTTTCTATTTATATCGTCCGAATTTAGATTTTTAGAAAGTGACGCTTTCAGTCTTTGAAGTTTTTCTTCAGAAAATTTATTTTAAAAAAAATGACATTTTTGGCCCTTGTGGTTTTTTGAAACCGAATTTTATTAACATAACATTTCAAAAACTCCCCCTTGAAGTATGATCTCTATGCACAGTTAGTCCTTTAATGGGATTTTTTCTTTTTTTCAAAGTCTAGATTTTTCACAAAGAAATGAAACCTCCCCCCCCCCCTCGAAAATATACCCAATTTATAGAAAACACTATCATATAGTGTCGAGAGATCATTGTTTTTATAGATTTAGAAACGTTTGAATTTTTCAATCAGAATCCAGGGTGATATATGTGAATGCGATTTACAAAAACACATGCTTTGACAATGAGAACACATTTGTTTATCAAAATAACTCTCCCTCATGTCATGATCCCGTATTGGCAATTTAAGAAATTTGATAAAAATATCAAATCATGAATCTAATTTGAATGAGAAGTCATGTGTTTTTGTTTAAATTATGTTTTTGGCCTTTTACATTTTTTTATTTGATTTTTTTTTGAAAAACATCAAGGAAATCTTTTTTGTAATTTTATATTTTTTAATTTTGTATTTTGTTTTTGAAAAAATTATTTACAAGTTTGATGTATGATTTTATTTCCAAGATGGATAACTTTGCAGACTTTCCCAACTGTTGTTGGAGTCATAAATCTCATACCAAATGCGAATGAATAGAATACATAAAGCGTTCTTTGGAAGAGCTTTAGTAAATAATCCGGAAAAAGTTGGTATTCAGTTCCGACAAAGTATATTTCCATTGTTTCATTTTCAACGTGTTCTTTAATAAAATGATAGCGGATGTTTATGTGTTTTGTACGCGAATGTTGAACCGGATTGCATGAGATAGCGATAGCGCTCTTTGAATCGCAATACATTGGTATTTTGTTGTACTTGTATCCATAGTCTAGTAGTTGTGTTCGCATCCATATGACTGTGCACAACACGCATGCAACGATACATATTCAGCTTTAGCGGTGGACATCACAGTATAATCTTTCTTTTTGGAACTCCAGCTCACGAGCTTTTCACCTAAAAATTGTAAGCCTCCTAAAGTGCTTTTGCAATCGTCTTTCCATCCTGCATGGTCTGCGTCTGAATATGCAGTTAGTTCAAATTCGGAATCCTTTGGATGCCATAGGCCCATGTTATAGGATTGTCTTAGGTACCAAAAGATCCGCTTGACCTCTTTGAGGTGTTTGACCGTAGGACGTGCTTGATAACGAGCACAAACAAATGTGGCAAAAGCAATATCTGGTCAACTGGCTTTTAGATACATGAGCCCTCCAATCCAATCGTCGATAATTTATTTTATTAGTAGGAGTGCGTGTAAATTAGCAACCCAGTCTCTTAGTGCGGCCATAGTTGTGGCTCATTGAACACAATCATCCATTACATGTCTCTTTAAAAGCTCAATATGGCATATTGTGACTGACTAATGAATATGCCACGGGGTGATTGATGAACTTGAAGTCCTAGAAAGAACTTTAGTTCACCCATCATAGACATCTCAAAGTTATTTTTCATGAGATTTTGCAAATTGTTTTTGGAAAAATCAGGAAATGTGACCAAAAATGATGTCGTCGACATTACGTGAACAAGTAATATTATCACTTGTGACGTCGCGTAAACAAAGTCGGGACAACAATACCTTAAATAAAATAATGTACAATCAGGAATGAAGACATTTATCATACATGCTCGTGAGCTTGTTGAGACCGTATAGAGCTATCTTCAACCTGTAAGACATGGTCTGGGAAATCTGGTCGAAAATATCTATCAGGTGGCTAACAATAAACTTCCTCTTTAATGGCCCATTGAGAAATTGCAGTTTTAACATCCACTTAAAGATAGAGAAGTTTTTTATGTGCAGCATCTGCAATGAACACCTAACGCTCAAACGAGCAACTATGAGAATGATTCCCAAAACCAATGCCTATTCATGCTTGTAACCCTTCACAACAAGACGAGATTTTTTTCGAATAACCATGTGTCCGCAATCACTTTTATTCTTCCAGATCCATTTGACAGTAATTATATTCTTTCCGTCTGGTCTAGGAACTAGTTCCCAAACGTCAATCTCTTGAATTGTGCAACTCATCTTGCATTGATTTCTATCTAAACTGTCATAATACATGACTTCTTTGAGTTATTTTGGTCGAGTGTGCTGACGGTTTAAAGCTTACATGCAATTCAAAATCCGTCCAAGTCCTATTTTGAGTCCATCACGGGTTTGATGGGTCACCAATTACTTGTTTTAAAGGATGAGCTTTTAATCCAAATATGTATTGAGGGTTGTACTTGGTGGAACTCATGCATATTTGATAGGTCTAGAGCTGTTGTTGATGACTCGGCTTCTTTAATGTTTGGAGCATCATATGGAACAAATACCGTATTACCATCAAATGTGCAGAGTCTTCTTGATTGAATTCATCAGCATTGTTTAGTAAGATTAGAGAAGTTTGTTCTTCGGATGTAGTTACAATGTGAGGAGCTTCTTGTTCTTCAACGATGATTGAAGATGTCGAAGGTGAGTCTTTATTATTGTGAACTTTTTGTACAACGGAATTGATGGACACCTCAGAAGATCTTTTCTCAAAGTATACTTCATACATTGGCCTGAACAAATTACCTAATCCTCTTAGACGAGTATATCAATGCTCTGTTTGATGAATCGCCATTAATGAATCGTTGAGAAACGGGTTCTAAATTGTCATGTTCAGAAGCCATAGTTGTAATCTCGTCAAATTTGACATGGATGGCTTCCATAATCTTTTTGGTTCGTCGATTATATATTCGAAACCCTCTGGATGTTTTCGAATATCCAATAAAGATTCCAATGTCTGCTTTAGGTTTCATCTTTCCAAGGTCTTCTCGATCATTTGTTGGATAACAAAGTGAACCAAATACATAAAAGTACTCCACATTTGGTTTTCTATCGCGAAAAAGCTCATAAGGAGTCTTGTTGTACCTTGGATGAATTATTGACCGATTTTGAGTGAAGCAAGCGGTGAAAATTGCCTCGGCCCATAGAAATTCTAGTAACCATGAAAAGATAAGCATTGTGCGTGCAGCCTCGACAAGTGTACTATTGCGTCTTTCAACAACATCATTTTTTTAAGGCGTTCGAGCATTTAAAAGTTGTTGCATAATGCCTAACTTTTCATAATGAGCCTTAAGAGTTGCGTTTTTGAATTCAGTGCCGTTTTCAGTACGAATCTTGTTCAACTGAACTTGAGCAATAAACTTATTTATTATTTCTAAAGTCTTATCTTTTATGTGAAGAAAATATACCTATGTGAATCAAGAATAATCATCAACGATCACTAGAATATACTTCTTTCCGTTGATGGTTGCTACCCTCATTGGCCCACATAATTCAAAGCTTTTAGGTAGCGGGAACATACGGTATATACGTACACAAACACTTATGCCCTATAATGAAACTATATGAGGGACCCTTAAGCTATAGTCTAGGCTCAACCAGTTAGTTCTCTATAACCAAAAGCTCTAATACCAATTTGTCACACCCCGCCAAGGCGGAAACGCGAGGCGTAAACAAGAATGGATATCATCACAACACATGGTGTCTATATAGAGAATAATAAATTGAAAACTAAAGTAAAGCAAAGACATAAAGTGTCATAACAATACCCAAAACCTAATGGTGTCTTTATTAATGAGAAAAAGGTCTCGTTAATAAATGACATGCAAAAACATAATTCAAACAATTCATGCAAACGCATTTATTCAAACAGAAAGCATAAATAAACTCCAAGCATCCTACGGTCTCTTTTAGCCACTTCGCTCTATCTTAGCCCTATTAAGCTCACCTGAAAATGATGCTTAAAACGTCAACATAAAGTTGAGCGAGAATCATAGGTTTATGACATACAATAATATCCAAAAACTTTCAATTAGTTGCTGCAATTACCAAAACAATTCATGACAACAAATAAAAACAACGGGACGTAACGTGCCCACAATCCACAATCATATCAACTATATATGTGCGCTACATGGCCTCATATTAGCTCACGCAGTATTACCACCGTCACACCTCGTTTTGCATATTGGGATCCACAATACCAAACATATCATATCGCAACACAACGGGACGGAACGTGCCCACGATCCAATACACATAACTACAACAAGCTTAAAAACATTTTAACACGACAACAAGCATCATTCTCACCCCAAAATAACATGAGAAAAAGGGGCTATGAAACTCACATTTGCTTAGCTTTCTAAAAGATTCTAACAAAAAGCTTCACAAACAACTAGCACAAATCTAAACAACAAAATAACTCGTGTTACACGCTACTAAGCCAAAAGCTTAAGCACATGTAACAATCATATGATGGATGTCTAAGGTGTTTAGTTACCCTCATGGGTCACCCCGACACCATGCCCGACATTAACCAATTCGTTTACACATTATTTCAAAGTCTTACAATTTACCCAAAAACGCATAATTTTGACCTCACTTAACCATTTTCTAAACCAAACCTACTAAGCTTTATACATTCTACCAAAAATCACAGGTTAAATACCATGAGTCTACTAACTCCATGATTTTTCCACTAATTTATTTCCCTTCTTAAGTGCCTCAAATAAAATCAAACTTTTAACTACTCAGTTTCGGATCTGATCGCACACTAAAAAGTTTTGACCTAAAAACCATACTTAGACTCCAAATCAGAAGCTCTCCTTTGGGGGATTTCTAATAGACACATAGAACTAAACTCCTGTAGAAGGGATAAGCTAAATTCGAATTTTAAGTGGGGGTTTTACACCTCGTAATCTGACCTAAATCTGACCCGTATTTACTGTTTTGACAACTTTTCTTGCAACCAACGTTTGACTGACTTCCCGACCTCAAAAACCTTCGAGGCCGGATGTTCTGGAAACTAGACTCTCTGAGCTACGTCATAGACACTGGAAACTTGACAAAAGCTATTACCATCATTGAGATATCAGCCAAACAACACAGCCCTAAATTCTGCCCCAATCTAAATCAAATTCTAACGCGAATTAAGTCTAACCAATTACACCCATAAGCTTCTAATTAAACCCTAATCATTGCAATATGATTAAACATCATTAATTTACTGATTTTACAAAACCCTAATTCCATCATAATAATTATTACATGAATTAATGATTAATAACTAACAAGGATTAATTAAAACTTACCTTAGAGCTTGATTTCTTCACAAAAGCAAAAACCCTAATTTTTTTCTCCTCTTTTCTCTTTGTTCGACCGGTTATACCAAGGGGGGAGGGTTATGGGATTTTATTTTGTATTTATAGGCCCCCAACTAATTATAGATAAAGTCTAATTAGAGTTTGTTTCCTTTTAAAATTCTTTTTCTTCTAAAATTCATTTTTTACTATTCATGTATAAAAAAATTATTTATTTATTAATTACTTAATTATTTGTTTTACCTTAAGTTTTTATAAAAACTTAAGCTTATTTGAGTATACCTTTTTTGCGTAAACGCACTTTACTAAACCTTTAAAAATAATTAACTTTTCATTTTTATTAATCCTAACTTTCCAAAAATAGGAATTTCATTTCTCTCATATCCTAAATACTAAAACCTAATCTTATCTTAAATCACTAACACAAAATTACATATACGTATAATTACTTATAAAATTAACGCGAAACCGCACCGAAATCATTTCCTTGTCACCAAAGGTGAACGAAATGAATTCCACAAAATCCAATCCCAATGAGACAATCACGCTCAATGGATTGATTATCTAATCGCACATATCCCACACAAACACATATAAACACGTATAAACACATATAACACATAACCCATACATTGCAACAGACACTAATAGTTTGACTAACCTGCTCAAGTCATGGTTGTCACAAGTTGGATATGGGTTTGGCAATCATAACCAAAAACCAAACCGAAAACCGAATTTATATAAATATATATATTTTTATCCATTCATGTATGAAAATATACCATTAAAATTTCATCATAATATAAAAAAACACTTTTTATGCTTGAAATAATTTATTTTGCTAAATATTTAGGTAATTATTATTTTTTTAATTTCGGTTTTCGGGTTGACCCCAAAAGAAATTTCGGTTTTTGGTTCGATTTTTGGGTTGATCCCAAAAGAAATTTCGGTGTTCGGTTCGGTTTTCGGGTTGACCCAAAAAAAATTAACCGAACTAATCAAACCGAATAAACCGAACAACCCGATAACTGAACCGATCAACACCCCTACATTACATTAATTGAATGGGCCAACAACATTTTAGATGAAATTTGTTTTTAATCTTTGATTCTTTGGATGGGCCAAAAAACAGAAGAGACATAAGTTAGACTGTTAGAGTAAATACGTTTTACAGTTTCTATTAGGAGTGATAATCGAGTCGAGTTCGTGTTGACCTGTTCGGGTTTACGGATTGATGTGTTATTATAATCTCTACCTAAACACGACCCATTTAATAATCGTGTCAAGAAACTCAACCTTAACCCAGACCTGCATAACACGTGTAACCTGTTTAAGTAAATATGTCAAGCGGTGAATAACATTGTGGTTTGTCGATTTAATTAATTTAAATTCAAAAATAATATAAGAAATTAAAAAATGATAAATATAACATACAAATAATTATACGATAATTTTAATAATATATGAGTTATAATTGTAATTCAGTCGTATCTTTTTTTTTCAAAGGTGAATTATATTACTAAAACAAAACAATTACAACATTCAAATCGAGAAGTAGACATGCCTACTTCAAGGAACCAATACATCATAGAAACAAATGTAACAGAGATATCTTACATAAAATACATTTAACCCAAATCCAACATAAAATTCAAGTTATATATTTTACTTTTAGAGGCTTATATATATTTAAACAGGTTTACGGATTGACCTGTTTAATTCTTACTCAACCCAAACACAACCCGTTTATTAAACGGGTTAGACGGGTTGACCTATTTTTGACCCAAACCTGTTTAACTTTGTGTCGGGTTCTTGTCGTTTATTGTGTCGTGTCGAGAATTGCCACCCCTAGTTTCTATGCATGATATTAACGAGCGGGAATGTGTCCGCGCGTTGCGGCGAGACTGACTTGTATTCAACGCATGTATTTTATTTCACTGAGCAATTTTTTTAACAATCACGAAATTTGAATGAGTATATGTCGTTGGGGCGATGATAGCATTTTTACTTATTTGGTTAACAAAATATGTGGTATTCGTATTTATATAGTATGACATTTACATAGAATCATATACTACATGTATTTATTTATTAAAGTTCATAAACGTGAATGGGGCTTGAAGGAAAACTCAGCCCAAAAGTGAACCGACAACCCGAACGCCAAAACGGCGTGATTTGAATTTTTGGGCGAGCGAACAACTTTTAGTATGTATATAAATATGAATGCGAAATATGTTTTTAAATACAGGCGTAAATGACAAAAAAAGTATAGGTTATTTCTATAATTTAAACTTTCATAAAATTATACATTTCTGGCCCTGTCGTTTATTTAAAGTTATTAGGTAGTTTAGGGTGTGTTTTGAAAGTTTATTTTCTTTTTAAATATACATGACTTCTTTGGAAATTGAGCTTCGTGTCATGACTTATGCAACTGTAAATACATTCTTTTATGTAATGTTGTATCTGTTATAACTATCACGTGCGTACTGTGAACTTGTGTCCCACTTTAAATAATAAATTTCAAACCTATGAAGTCACCTCAACTTTAGTGACCATTTTGAGCTTGTTTTTTCTCAGTGCATAGCTGTGGATGTCTTTGGCTTTCTATATTGGTGTCGCAATACCTTGGGCCGATTTTCAAGAATGCTATTAGTCAACTGTTTAAAACATCTTGTCAATATTTAAACATTTTATTCGCTTCCGCATATTATCTTTAAACTTATGTTAGACTTTAACTATTTTAATTAATGTAATGATGTTGGATTTTCAAACTTACCCTTAGAGGTCGTTCTTTGTATCTTGTGTGATGTATATTATGATGTCACGCCCCGGACATGTGTTTCCGACTAGGCCCCGTTTGAGGGTGTGACACAAACCTACGAGCTCACCAACATTATTGTTGACGTTTTCGAGTATCATTTTCAGGTGAAGTGAAAAAGGAATAAGTTGATGATTTATGATAGCAGACTTAGAAGTATCCTGAGTATATTTTCATGTAAAGTCTTACTTGTTTATTTTATTTGGTTTATAGTTTTTTTTGGGAGATGTTGGTTCAAGTTTGGATTTGCCCCATGTGTGGGCTATTGGATATTGTAAGATTTTTTCAGATTTGATTGTTATTTGGGACATCACTCGAGGTTGTTCGAGGTTGATGGTCTTCGTAACACTTGAAGGTTTTAATGCATTGAAGATTAATCTATATTTATCTTGTGTTATGAATTGATCATTATGTTGCGCTCCTAAGTTTCTGCCATTGTCGAGGTGTAACAGATTGGTAATCAGAGCCAAGGTTATAGAGAACTAGGTGCATAGTGAGGCTGTTGGAAACTCGGGTGGTATTTTGTGTATTTGGGATCCTAATTTTTTTGTTAAAGATAGTGTCACGATTTCGGATTCTTTCGTTTTGATTAGGGGGAAATGGTGTCATACAGGTCAGAACCTTCTTATTGGTGTGGTATATGCGCCTCATGATATTAAGGAAAAGTTCATGTTATGGGATTATTTGCAATGTGAGATTACTAGATGGAAAGGGCAGGTCGTCATTATGGGGGACTTCAATGAGGTTAGAGTCCAATCTGATAGATATGGTTCGGTGTTTAATGCTCGTGGAGCTCAAAGATTTAATTCTTTTATTTCGGATTCTGGATTGGTTGAGATTAATCTTGGTGGATGTCACTATACGTGGTGTCATAAATCGGCGAAAAAAATGAGTAAGCTTGATAGGTTTTTGGTCTCCGAGAATTTGATCAATAATAGTCCGAATATCACTGCCATTTCTCTTGATCGATATTTATCCGACCATCGCCCTATTCTCCTTCGGGAAAGGTATGTTGATTATGGTCCCACTCCCTTTAAATTTTTTCATTATTGGTTGGATATTGAAGGATTTAATAAGATTGTTGAAGATGCTTGGAAGTCTTATGTGGTTAAGGATGTTAATGCTATAAGACACATTATGGGTAAGTTTAAATTTGTTAAAAGTAAAATTCGGGAATGGAATGCTTCTTTTAAAAATGGAACTAAAAAGGACAAAGATCAATGCATTCGTGATCTTGTGATCATTGACGACATCATTGATAGTGGTAATGGGGGAGAGGAGGATGTTCTCAGAAGAGCGGAGATTGTTAACAAAATGCAAATGATTGACGGACTTCTTGCTAAAGAATTGGCTCAAAAAACTAAAATTAAGTGGGCCATTGAAGGGGACGAGAATTCTAAATTTTTTCATGGTATGTTAAATAAAAAACGTTCTAGTTCAGGGGTTCGGGGGGTTATGGTAGACGGTGTTTGGGTTGACGATCCTCAACAGGTAAAAAAAGAGTTCTACGATCATTTTAGTGCTCGGTTCTCTATTCCTAACAACAAGGATGCGAGCATTCTTATGGACTTTCCTAAAAAGATTTCGGAAGCTCAGTTACGGGGGTTAGAATGTGAGGTCTCCAATGATGAGATCAAGAAGGCGGTTTGGGATTGTGGTACGGAGAAGGCTCCGGGACCCGATGGATTCACTTTCGGATTCTTTCGGCATTTCTGGTATCTTATCCACAACGATGTTTATGACGCTGTTAGGTATTTTTTTCTTGCATACTGACATCCCGAAAGGTTGCAACTCATCTTTTATTGCTTTGATTCCAAAATCTCTTAACGCTAATTATGTCAAAGATTTTCGGCCCATCAGCTTGGTTGGTAGCATTTATAAAATTATTGCCAAAATCTTGGCGAACCGTCTCGTGGGTGTCTTGGATGATATTGTTAACGAAGTGCAATCGGCTTTTATCGCGGATAGACAGATTCTTGACGGACCGTTCATTTTAAATGAAGTTATTCAATGGTGTAAAGTGAAGAAGAAACAAGCGCTTTTCTTCAAGGTCGACTTTGAGAAAGCATATGACTCGGTTAGATGGGATTTTTTTTAGAGGATTAGTACTTAGGAAAAATTCGGTTTTTGGTGAAATAAAAGTGGTGCAAAATGGAGTCAATGTTTGTATTAACTCCTCGAGAGAGGTTCGATTCTTGTGAATGGTTGTCCTACGGAAGAGTTTCAATACGGTAAAGGTCTTAAACAAGGTGATCCTCTATCCCCTTTTCTTTTTATATTAATCATGGAAAGTCTTCATTTGTCTTTCCAACGTATTGTGGACGAGGGTATGTTTAAAGGGATCAAATTAGGTGGAGATATGGTCAATCTATCTCATATGTTTTATGCGGATGATGCGGTCTTTGTTGGACAGTGGTGTGAGAGCAATATTACAACTCTTGTTCATGTTCTTGATTGTTTTTATAAGGTGTCCGGGCTTCGTATAAACATGAGTAAAAGCAAAATTATGGGAGTTCATGTGGATGACGAAAAGGTGAATAGAGCTGCCGATAAACTGGGATGTCTTGTGTTCAAAACCCCATTTGCTTATTTGGGATCAATTGTGGGAGGGAATATGTCTCGGAAACACTTGTGGAACGAAACGGTAGATAAAGTCAAGATGAGATTATCTAAATGGAAAATGAACACACTTTCTATTGGAGGTCGCCTTACCTTAATCAAATCGGTACTAAGTTCTACTCCTTTATATCACTTTTCGTTATTTAAAGCCCCGGCGGGAGTGTTGAATTACATTGAATCTATTCGTAGTCATTTTTTTAATGGGCATGATATAAAGAGTAAAAAAGCGTCTTGGGTTAATTGGGGTAAAAATACTTTGTTGCCCATGATAGAGGAGGGGTTTGGGCTATCGAGTCTTTACGGATGAATAGTGGTCTTTTGTTTTAATAGGGTTTGAAGTTGTTTACTCAATAAGTATTACGTTATGGCTAGAGTCATTCAAGCTTACATGGTGTGATGGAGATTTGGGTATCTTAACAGGTGGCCAGAGATCTTGATGGACGAGCATTATCCAAGAGGTGAATAATTTGGGTCAAAAAGGCATTGATTTTATGAGTCTTATTAGTATTAAGCTGGGAAATGGGGAGAAGACCAGATTTTGGGAGGACAAATGGTGGGCATTATGTATCTTAAAAACGAAATTACCCTTACGGTTATATGCTCTTAAATCTGTAAGCTGATTTCTTTGTACGAAATTGTCTCATCTAGCTTTGTCTCCTCATTTCGCAGAACCATAGAGGGTAGGTAATGAGTTGGACCAGCTTTGTTAGGTTGGAGGACAATTTAAGGTTGTTGTTCTCAGCTCGAATCGATGATCGTTGGGTTTTGGGAATTGGAAAGTACAGGGGGATTTTTCAGCGTCATCGATCGTAACTTGATTGATAGAATTCCTTTCCTAATGTGGAGCTTAAAAACGAGATTGGAACAAGTATTTCCATCATCAAAAATTTTACATTCATACTTGGAAAGATTATGAATAAACTCTCTAAATAATTGATTTAATATTTCATGCTGTGGGAATTTGTATCGATTCCATTCTATGCGCAACTTGTGGTAAAGGAGTGGAAACGACTTCTCATTTGTTCTTTTCTTGTTCGGTGGCGAGGGACGTGGTAAAGCTTATTACGCGCTGGTGGTGTATTGATGACGTAGAGTTGGAATCCTTTGACGACTGGGAAATAATAAATTTCGTGTTTTAGACATCATTTCTACTCTTACAAATTTGACAAACATAAGTTGGCACTTCCAAGTTCTTTTGAGAAAATTTTCCTTCAAGCGAGTATACAAAGTATATTTAATAACAAAACTAGTACGAATCAAGCAACAAAACACTTTTCATATTTAATCCCCCTTCATGGGTAATTTGATACATGGATCGTACTCTATTTTAAAAACCATTTGTTTTGAAAACTAGAGCGACGTGGCTCTAATACCAATTGTGGAAAACATAGAGGGGGAGGTGAATATTTTTCCATTAAAAAACTTTAGATTAGTCACTACAAAAATTACATCACTCTCTACCAGCGGTCTGATAAATATATGAGGGCCGCCTAGTACATTAGGGGGCCGCCTGATTTATAGGATCGCCTCCAAAAGATGTTTTTGGACTGGATCTTTTGTATCAAATCACCAATTAAGTTTGACGCAATATGAGAAGTGTCGATAATAGATTTACAATAACTAGTGCATATTATATCAATATTTCCACACTCATAATATTTACTACAAAGAGCTACACAACCATGGCTAACATAGCATACACAGAAATTCACACAAACTATGCAAGTGTAAAAGTAAAGTGATAAATGTAAAGACATAAGTAAAGAGAAAGGTAAAAGAAAATGAAAACCAGACACGGTGATTTATAGTGGTTCGGTCACGAAGCTCCTCTTCGCCCTACTCCAATCCTCGAGTATCCAACTCGAGAGTTACTTCACTAATCAACAAGCTCCCTTTCGGCGGAGAAAACCTTATACCAATGCTTACATTATTTTTCGACACTAAGCTAGATGTCGAGTCCTTCTTCGGGTACAACCAAACCCGTTATGTTTTATGGCCCAACATAACAAACCTTGTGTTTTATGGCCTAAACACATAAACCGCGTCGCTTACATTATTTTCCGACACTAAGCTAAATGTCGAGTCCTAATCTTAGCTAGAACCAATCTACCACTTCACCAATGTATTTTAAGGCCTAAAATACTAACCAACCCACAATCAACCCATCCAAATATATACATCATTTGGATCTACACACTACTAAAGATTGGAAGACATTGACTCGATCTATATGTAACAAATGTTACAAATGGACTAACTAGACTACATAACTTCGGATCTTGAAGATGACCGAAGTTCTTCTCTTGCACTTGAGGGAAGAAGGAAAGAGTAGAAGATTGGATCACATTTAAACAAGATTAAACAAGTTAAATGATCAAAGATTTAGAGAGATTTAGTGAGATCTAGAGAGAGAAAGAACTGAGAGAAATTCGTGCAAAAGGGTTATGAAATCAGTTGGAGATGACCCACTATTTATAGGAGCTGAAAGCTGACAGTCTGGCAACGGCGGTCCCTTATATATAAGGGGGCCGCCAGGCCTATAAGGGGGCCGCCGCCTAGACTCCGCTCCCTTTTTTGTCTTTTTGTGGGGAATGTTGTATCTGGTATAGAAGCTTCCATTTTGGGGGGAAAACCAGATTTCAAATTTTATATTTAAATAAAACATTTCTTTTATTAAAAAGTATTTTGTGTTTGTTTATTTTTGAAAAATACTTTTGTAGAAATGTAATGGTTAAGAAAAAAATATTTTTCTTTGATCATCCTACAAGTTTAATTTGTTTGTACATACCTTATGTGATTTACATCGGGTGCAAACAAATGTCGGTGTTGATGCAGACTTGAGACATAGAGTGTTGTTGATATGTATGCATTGATGATTTGTGATTACGAGTAACTTGCGTACTTTACGTTATGTATTACAGGTTACATGTTTGTTATCACCAAAACATAAAGAGATCGTATAGATTAAATATCGTAATATTTGCACTAACAATCTCCCCCTTTTTGATGATGACAAACTATGTAAACTATAGCACATAGTAGAGTTTAAAAGTTACTCGTTTACACTCCCTTCTCCCCCTTTTGTCGAAGCAAAAAGGTATAGTGTGGATTATGGTTGGAGCATATAGGTTGGAGGTTTGTGAAGAAGACATGAGAAGAGGGTACGTGCTCCGGGTATATATGTTGGAGGAATGAGAAGAGGATAGGTGCTCCGAGTATATAGGTTTGAGGTATGAGGAGAAGATGTGAGAAATAAAGGTGAAGGTGATTGTGTGTTCCTTGGATAGTTTAGAAAAGGTCATGAGAGGTGAGAAGTAGGCAAGACAAGAAGGTAGGTACTTTGAGTGTATAGGTTGAAGGAATGAGGAAAAGGTAGGTGATCCAAGTATATTGGTTGGAGGAATGAGAAGACAACATGAGAAATACGGTTGAGGTGATTTTGTGTTTCTTGGATAATTTAGAGGATGTCGTGATAGATGAGAAGAAGACATGAAAAGAAAGTAGGTACTTCAAATATATAAGTTGAAGTTATGAGAGGATGACCTTAAGGTTTAGGGTGATTTTGAAGTGGAGGAGGTGAAGTATTTGGAGTATGAATAAACCCTTCATCGTATTTGACAATCCCCAATCCTATCTTCCTATAAAGGTGAGCTTGCATCATCCTAGTGAAGTCTTCTATCATCATGGTTAAACTAAATCCATGCTATTAAACCACATAGCTCCTAGCTCCCCCTTGCTTATTGCATCCCCATGATAATTACATTCCTTGTATATTGACTCTAACGGATCCATGGATCAAATAAATTACCATCGATGCTCAAGAAGTTCGATGCAATTTAAATGAGCAAAACGCTTGCAAGTGCTCCCCCTCGGTGTATGCTCCCCCTTGTTTGGGGAACCAAGGAATCAAGATATTGTTGTGCTACAAAACAAAGTTAGTAGACAAGTGCACATATACATATAGCAAAACGTTAGCGGGGAACTAGACATGCACTTCTAGGTTTTATTATTCTGAAGTATGACACTTTGAAAGAGAAGTAGAAACTAGACACAAGTAGTCATTATTTTAAAAACAGCCTAAATGATGAAATAAAAAGAATCGGGACGTATGTTTACGGAGAATGATTAGACCGACTTTTAATAAACGAGAATGGGATTCATTTATTGATTGACATAAGAATATTATGAGAATGACCTTTTAAAAGTAGACGAATGACACTTAATAATATGTCAATAATATGTCAATATATATATATATATATATATATATATACTTTAAAAGAATAAAAAGAAAAATAAGACGAGAATGAAGACGATGTGCTTTTGGATGTGAATGAAAATGATTTCATAGAGTCAAAAAGTGGGAAAGGATGAGTGATGCTAAAGAAGGAACGTGTTGACGAGAGGTTGATAGAAAAGATTGATATATCATTTGCACTAACAATTGATATGCATATGATCCTATCGAGACAAAGGTGGATGATTGGGAATTTAAAGGTTTGTTTGGTGTTTTGTTGGTTGACAATGTTGAGGAACAAAGTGGGATGTGAAAAGAGGTGGTAGTTCTTTCATGGTGGAAGAATATGAGAGACTCAACAATGTGGTGACTCAATAACACTTGAAGATTGAATATCTTCTTTATGTTCTTTACTTTTTAGAAAGTGGAAAGTTTAGCGAAGGAGTGACATTTGCATTTCGCAAATTACTTAAATATTTCGAAAGAAATAACTAAGTTGTCAAGGGATATAGGAGGAATTCTAATAGTAACAAGACTATTAAAAGAGAAGAAATGTTTAGACGTGAGAGGAAACGTTAGAGAAGATAAGACTTATTAGAAGTGAGACGACTACTAGAAGTGAGAAGACTATTAAGAAAGAGAGGAATCATTTAGAAGTGAAAAGACCATTCGAGAAAGGAGGTTTACGAGAAGTGAGGATCAATTTATGAGTATGACGATTGTAAGGATTGTGTTTGAGAATGAGACGCATTTCATTATGAAATTCACTTGACTATTAACACCATAAGCAATGATGCTTATGAGAATTAGGATATGAGGATGACCCATTGATCTTTAGAGAGATGTTGGGCATAGGTTTGGGTGCAAAGTAGACGTCAGCTCGTAGCAGAAGAGAGGAAGTGTTTGGTTATGGATTCAGAAAAGAATGAACAATTTTAAAAAAAACAATACAAAAAGGATAGCCAAAAATGTTTAAAGTCATAGTTGATGAAGAACTTCTTTAAAAACAACATTGGTTGTGTAATTGCAATAATTGTCTTCTTTATCACAACACAACACCTTTAGACCTTTCTTGCTCTTTACTCTTGATGCAGCCACATAGAGTTGCCCGTGTGAGAAAACGGATCGTTCTAAATATAGACCAACCTTAGACAAAGTTTGTCCTTGACTTTTATATGTATTGTACGTAGTACCAATTCATACTGAATGTAGATTCAGTAAAGTTAGGCAAAAAAGAAGTGTAACAATTATAAGTAGTAATTTTATATGTATTGTACGTAGTACCAATTCATCGTCCGACAAAACAATGACGGTTACATTGTTAATGGATGGACCTGTTGTTTTTGTTACTGCCTCCTGTTTGATTTCCTGCAACGAAATTCATAAACAATAAACATGAACATATATACAAAAACTTATATTTCAAAGTAATGATGGTGGAAAAACTATAATCAGATGTAAACTAAAGAACGAACATTCAAGGGTTTAGGGTCAGCCGTGTTTGAGAAAGGGATGGGGATTGATTAACTTTACAGTGACTATTTATAGATCCTGGTTTGTTACAAATTCAAGGTTTATTTGTGGATATTATTTAAATTTTAAATGTAGATTACAATGCATATTCAAATTTGAAAAAAGATATGTTTGTTACATTATCATTTGATTTATATAACTTGTAGAATCTCATTTTAAGTAAAGTCTGATACATTGTAATCTTATCTAAAAAATAAACATATTTTAATTTTTAGTAAAAATAAACATATTTAAAACACAATCTGATATTATTTTTATAATTTTTATAAGTAAATGTTACTTTAACAGATATAATCATACATAACGTGTTTTATTTACCAAGGATTGATTACACTTGAAACCGCCTTGTACTTCAATATGCATTATCATTAACCGGATCACAATCTATTGTATCAAACTTTCTTCATATGTGTTTATTGAACATGTTTGTGGTGATGTAAACTTTTTAATAGATAATGAACAAACACATTTATAATTGTTGTATAATCCTTTATTAAGTCCTATACATAAACATATATATTGCCGAGATACCACATAAAAAAGATTTACTGAAGTTTGGTTCTGTACTGTCAATGCATTGAGTATGAGGACCAATGAGAGTGTACAGGCCGTTTGGTTCTGTACTGTCTGTTATTGGTTCTGTGTTTATGCAGAGGTCCGGCATCTACTGGACATGTGTGTAGAATATGTGCCATTTTTTAATCATCATTTGTGTCAGTGCAGTTGGGCTCTATGCTTCAGTGTGGTTTCAAATATGCAGCTCTGTGCAGTGTGGTTCCAGGTTCCATTGTGTTTGGCGCTGTCACAGGTTATATATTCGAGTTACAGTTTGTTCATTCTGCTGGTCGATGTTGGTTGCTGCTGCAAATGATGGTTCAGGTTATCCTTTTTGAGTTTGGTTATGCTGCATGGGTATGTAACCAACTAATGCAATATCCATTTAGAAGTGGGGTATCTGCAATATTGGTCAAGTTGAGTTAGTCAGAAGAAGTGGTCCATGTCA
>BQNB010042957.1:0-45801 GCA_026074375.1 Tanacetum coccineum | reverse complement strand
ATACAAAAACATAGTGGCTAGCTACATAACAAACAATTATATGTATTATATTTTCTAGTGAAAACAATGTGGGTGACCGGGTGAGAAAGCTATTTTGTGAAAAATTAGGTGGTGTTTAGTTGTAGAAAAATTTTCATGCTTTTCTATTTCTAAATTCCTAGAGAAAAGAATGATTTTTCTCTTTAGAGAAGAGTTGAGAATTCTGAAAACCTGTTTAGATGGGAGTTGTATTTTTCCTTTTAGAAATGGAGAATAGTAAAATGTGATTTTCTGTTTTTCTATTCAACATTAGCAAAATGAGAATTTCCTTTTTTTGAAATATATTGGAAAAAAATACGACTAAACAAGTTTTCAGTTTTTTCATTCTCAAATGAAAAATTTTCTGGAAAAATAGGATATTTTCTTCAACTAAACACACCCTAACATTTTGTGAATATAGTATTTTTCTGAATATATAAATATTCTTTCTATTTCTCTTTTTGAAAATTTATTTTAAACCTTATGTTGCAACAAAAGAACTGAAGAAGCAAAGGATGTATGAAAATGATTGGTCACCACTTGCTTACCTAAAATTGCGTTTTGAGGGTTTATAATCACAGAAAAAACATATTTCTACTTTTCTTTGCCAAACACAAAAAGCTAAATTATTACGTTTGCAAATCGCAATAATAAGATAAGCTGATTTCAAACGCACTCCCAAACACCGTCCTTAATTAAATAATTTTTACTCTTACTCTCCTATTAAAATATTTAAAAATTAGAGATTTTTTTGTTTTAAAATAGGGTAAAGGCCATTTATTACCAACCTACTTTCTTATTTGTACCGTAATGAGCAACTTACTTTTTTTCGTTGTCATTACACCCACGTACATTCAAATTTTGTTCGATATCACAAATATAACCATAAAATGACTATATTACCCTTGTATTCTTTAACATATTTACAATCATAATTTTTTTAAAATCTTAATTTTTTAAAAAGTACTTTAACAAGTACTTTAACAAAAAAATTATTTTTTAAAAAAAAATAAAAATTTTTAAATCATAATTTTTTAAAAAGTACGAATTTCTAAAAAGATTATTTTTTAAAAAATTTCGTACTTTAAAAAATTACTTTTTTAAAAATTTCGTACTTTGACAAGTAATTATTCTTTTTTAAAATTTCGTACTTTATAAAATCTTAATTTTTTTAAATAAATTTAATTTTTTTTCGTACTTTTTAAATTTAACAAAAAATTTTTTTTTTTTTAAAGTTAAGAAAAAATAAAAAAGTTAAAACTTTTTTACTTTTTACTTCTAATTTTTTTTACTTTTTTATTTTTTTCTTAACTTTTAAAAAAATTTAATTTTTTTTTGTAGATAAAAAATTAACCTTTTTTAAAAAAAAATTTAAAATTTTAAAAAGTACGATTTTTTTATAAAAAATTAAGATTTTAAAAGTGCGAAATTTTAAAAGAAAATTAAGTGTTTTACTAAAAGTAACGTAGAAAAATATTTTATAATTTTTTTTTTAATTTTTTGGTAAAAAAATTTAAATTTGTTAAAGTACTTTTTAAAAAATTAAGATTAAAAAAAATTATGATTGTAAATATGTTAAAGAAGACAAGGGTAATATAGTCATTTTATGGTTATATTGGCGATATCGAATAAAATTTGAATGTACGTGGGTGTAATGAGTACGAAAAAAAGTAAATTGATCATTACGGTACAAATAAGAAAGTAAGTTGGTAATAAATGACCTTTATATCTAAGTTGCAGTTAAAACCTCATGAAATATAAACCCTTTAGGGATTGTTTTTTCGTGTCATTCATTTTTTTTTTTTTGAACGGCAAAATTTTATAAACTAGCAAGGAGCTAGAAAAGAAATTACAAAGATATTAAATGCGGGTTTTTAAGCCAATCATCCCTAGAGAACTTTCTACTACACCTACTATTACACCAAAGAAAGGAGGAGAGAGTTCTTTTTTTTTATCACGAATTTTGGGAGACCGGCAACCACACAAGAGGGTTTAGATTCAAACCTCACTTTGAATCGAAATGGTCGGAAACGGTCACATAAACATCCTCGCCAGGTCGCAAACATTTGAATTAAAGACTCACGTTTCTCAGATTGAAAACCCGGACATATTTGTTGACACCGTAGTTATATAAAAACCTATAAAGTAAAATTACTACGTATTCCAGTTGTTTTGAAAAAAAAGGTGAAAGAGACTAACACCAAAAGTAATGAAGCTATAGTGACATATACCAAAGTCATTAGGATTAAGTATATATATTACCAATGTACTTTTAACATTTTACACATCTAGGTAACCAACTTATTATTATATTACTAATCTAGTATACGAACTTTCAAATTTGTTACATTATTAGCAATATATTGACCTGTTACCGGTTTAGCAGGTAAAATTGCTTATTTGGCATTTTTATTTATTTTTATGCTTACGTGTTTGCTTATGTGGCATATCTTAGTTGTCAATTGTCATCACCACTACATCATCTTCATCAACATCCGGCTATCATCATCTTCTCCGGTAAATTTTTTCGGCGTACTCTATTTTTTTCGATCAATTTTTAACCATTCATCTTTAAGTTGCAAATCTATAACCACCGTTACTTTCTTATCTAATAAGCCGATCCACGATATTAAAAAAATAAGGAAGAAAATATGAAATGATTTCATAATTAAAAAAATGTTCATATATATGGTTCTTTTCAGCTTATACTGTATATGGTTTCTCATGGAGCATCGTTTCTCATAATTTGAAATTCTCCAATGCGTTTTTTTAACAAATTCAATGCCTCTTATTCATCTATAATTATAAATAAAATTACTGTCACACCCCGTCAACGGCGGAAACACGAGATGCGACGATACCATTCATCGCACAAGATACAAGATCATACACTTTATAGCTTACATTCATAAAACTAAAGTTTTACAGAACTTTACAAGTTAAAATCTTAACATAAGTCAAAACCACGTCCATCTCTACCCAGTCCCCTTGGGTTACATCTTTTCTCTTCCAATACCAATCATATACCTTTGATTTGACACACCTGAAAATGATACTCGAAAACGTCAACAATAATGTTGGTGAGCTCGTAGGTTTGACCTTAAACCCAAAAGTTGTGCCAATATTTCAACAGTGGACAATAGTGCTATATGACAGTGAATATATGCAAACAACTTTAGCATCACCGCTAATCAATAACCATATGTCACTTACGCACCTAAAGGGCCTACCAGCTGGAGCACTAAAATTAGGGTACGACCACACACACAAACCTGGGTAGGCGTACCCATCCGCTTCAATAATCACACAAATACTGGGTAGGCGTACCCATCCGATCCAATAATATCACAATGACTGGGTAGGCGTACCCATCCGATCCAATAATATCACAAATACTGTCACAACGAGTGAATTTCCGTTCATTATCATAACCTTTTTTCGTCTAATAATTTGAATTTTTATAAGTTTCGTATAACTTTTACGCGTAACCGGGAAGTTGTCCCGTAAATATCTGAGAATCGTCTCCGGGAGCGAACCATACTGTACTTCATCGTAGTCTTTCGTCATTGGACGCGTTTTTACGTTTTTAATTAATATTTAAAATTTCATAATTTTCCGTGATACCGTTACTCGTTTCGTTACTTACGTGATACGTGTTTTGATCTATACCTATGCATGTGCATGCAAAGCCTTGGAAATTAAATCCAAAAGTGAGCACTATGACCCTAAAATATTGGAGACCATTTTTGGTCCCCCCTTTGGCCTTAGTATAACCGGATACACACACACCCTTTGGCATGGGATTCCATTTTTGAAATTTTGATACAAGTTAACATGCTTCCTACAAAGTGGCTTATGTACAAGGTCCTTCCTAGACTCTCATTCGCGGATCGTTTCGGTCCCCCTTTTTCCCTTGTACTCGGCCGAACAAAGCCATGCACCAAGTCTAGGTGCATCCCATCTCATACCAACATATAAACACTTATTCTCATTTGTTTCTCATTCACTCCTAAGCAAATTCTCTCACTAGAAAAATACACACACTTTGTTTTCTCTTTTCTTTTCCTTCTTTGGTTCGGACGCCTACAAACACCCACACAAATCCATTTGTTTTTAATCTTTGATCAACCATTTGAAGATATATTGTTCGAGGTTGATTCTTGTTTCTATCCGGGTAGTTTATAAACAACGTTTGGGTTGTTCTTAGTTTCTAATCATCTTTCGTCGTGTTTCCTTGTAAGTCATCTCTACTTTTTCATAAATAAGTTGTACTTTTGCATTCGTATGATCATTCCGAACAAGGTGTACAAAGCGGATCGTTGTGAAAACCATTACCTATTTTTCTATAAAACCACAAGTCTCAAAGTTTAATCTTTTTATTTATAAATGGAAGAACATAAAAAGTAGTTGTACTTTTGCGTTTAAAAGTTCGTTGTGACTATTTTGATATATATATTGTTATTATTACGGCTATATTATTTATTTGAGATTTATCGTATAGCGAGCTTAAATATTGTTGGCGAAGAGATTAAGTTAGATGTTTGTTTTGTTGGAAGCGTAAATGGAAAGTCGAAGAGGTTTAGGTTTAGAATGAATTGTTGTAATATTTGCGATGTTGTCGAAAATCGATCGGATATTTTTTTGAGTCAATAAAAGATGTACTTTTATAAAACGGATATTTTCACGAGTCGAGATGGATAAAATTGGAAAGTCGATATTTTTAGAAAGGTCATGCTGAAATTTTATAAACTTTATAAATGCGTCGAAAAATATACCTTTTATTATCAACATATGAATAAATGAAGAATAGCGTTAAGTGTCGTGTTTAGGTCAACATTTACGGTTATTGAGTCAAATTTGGTGTGTCGGGTCACTAAAAGACGAAATACACTAAAAGACGAAATATTTTCAAAGATGTTTCAAAGTGTCGAGACTTGTCAAAACTTATAACTTTCGAAAGTACGTTTTGAAAAGGATACGCCGTGTCTACTCATGCTCGGATGATCAGCTCTTGCGTTAAGCGTTATTCGTTGTACATTATTCTTAAACGACAACTATATGCTAGGTTGTCGCTAGGACCGTGAGATTCGTTTTCACTTGATTGATTTCTTTTGATCCACAACTCGCATAAGGTGAGTTCATAGCCCCACTCTTTCTACTCATTTTGAATAAATGCTTTATAACTTGGGGTGAGAAACATTGCTCGTTTTTAAAACTGGACACAAGTACTATACGTGAGATTTCCCTATTTACGTGTTGCCTAAGTAGCGTTTAGACCACTATTGCCCGAACTATCATGAACTGTCAATTTCTTGACTGGAGGACCGGTTGAGGGAGCGCGAGTGAATAAATAGATCTATTGGGACTAATTATCCCTATCCGGGTGAGTAGCGCTCACTACCCATGGGGCTCCCGATAAACGGATATATGTCATGTCGAAACTGGTTAGGTAGTCTTTGGTCGGACACCTGTAAGGGCAAGCAATTACTTATAGCAATGTACATGCTATCTTTCATTATTAGCTTCAGTGTCATGAGCTTAGTGCAACGTAAATACCTTTTTATGTGAAGTTGTATCTCCTATGACTGTCACATACGTTTTGATATCTTGTGGTCCACTATAACAACGTTTGAACTAAACCTATGAATTCACCAACTTTATGTTGACGTTTTAAGCATGTTTTTCTCAGGTGCTTAGCATGGATGTCGTTGCTTGACTTATGTGAAGTCTATTGCCTGGACCGGCTTACCAGAAATTTATCTATGTCTTTAAATACCGTTGTTGAACTTATTAAAGCTTCCGCATTTTAACTTTTGAATCTTTTAAATTTGATCGATGTAAAACTTATTATTATTTTGAACTTATGCAACGGTGTTTATTTTTAAAACGTACCCTTAGAGGTCGTTCTTTATGCTTTGTACTTGAGATATTCAGGAACGTCACGCCCCCGGACGCTAAATCGGACGGGACCCTATTTGGGGGTGTGACAGATTGG
This sequence comes from Tanacetum coccineum, assembly GCA_026074375.1. Classification (NCBI taxonomy): domain Eukaryota; kingdom Viridiplantae; phylum Streptophyta; class Magnoliopsida; order Asterales; family Asteraceae; genus Tanacetum; species Tanacetum coccineum. The sequence continues at coordinate 39,788 of BQNB010042957.1, read as the reverse complement.
TATCAAGAGCCAAGGTTATAGAGAACCAGGTAGTATATAACTAGGTCTGGACTATAACCAGTATGTGATCCTTACGTGATTATGTGCCTTACGTAATTTTTACATAGTACGTATACATAATTAAATATTATGTAATTAAATACTAAGTATAACTAATATTACTATAATTATATTGCATTTCATTTCGCGGTACTGCATTCGATGGTCTATTCATTCATTTCATTCGTTCATTCACCCATTTGTTCATTCTTTCCCGCATCATGCATGGTTGGTATAAAGGATATTTATATAAACTTTTGCTTGTGCAGGTCATGGCTATTTCAGTTATCTTAGTTTCTTCGGATTCATCAGAGGATAGCGTGGGGACACCTGTTGGACGAGTTATCTTGTTCGGTACTATCCCTACCACTATTCCCGACACCACACCAGTGATTACTCCACCCACTACTCAGACTGACACCACAGTGATACCCACATATATACTTATCATAGCACCTAATATACCACCATTACCAGCTATCTCACCATTTTTATCATCAGTTGATGACACCACAGACAGCGATACACCTTACACACCACCATCACCTACCCATGGTACACCATTCAGTGATACTACCCTTTCTACTCAGAGGTCACCTACAACATCTGGTGCACTTCGACGTCGAGTCATGGTTCTTGCACCAGGACAGCCTATTCCTCATGGTCGACTGTACCGCTACCATCTTAATAGGCAGGTATACATGATGACTGTGAGAAAGAGGGTTGGACTATTACCCACTCATCATCTTGCTGTGAGACATTCAGTTGATTATTCTTCTTTGGATCATTTTTCTTCGGATGATTCATCATCGAGTTCATCGTCAAAGACTTCTTCAGATTCTCCTATGGATGCTTTATCTGATTCTGCATCTAGTCATTCATCTTCTGATCATTCATTGCCAGCATCACCATCGGGTACGAGATCTAGTCATCGATTATGTTCTTTGGTCCTGAGTGTTCATCGTTCATCTGCTATTTCTGAGAGACCATCTCATAATTCTTCTTCTACGAGCCGTTCTCGTAAGAGGAGTAGATCGACTGTTGCATCTGTATCGTTATCTTCACCTACCCTTAGGGCATTGTCTTATGCATGTGCAGATCTTTTACCATTACCTAAGAGGATTAGGAGTCCTGAGACAGCTACGGATTTAAAGGATTGTTCGGAGGATAGATTTGAGCCATATGTACCTAGAGAGGTTGGATTGGGAGTTGACTTTAAGGATGAGAGTTCTGAGTCGTCTAAATTTAGAAGGGCTGATTTAGTGATGGATGTTGATGTTGTGAGGAGCGACGAGATTGAGATTGACCCCGAGATTCAAGCAGAGATTGACGAGTGTTTCGCTTATGCAAATGCTCTTAGAGATAGAGGGATTGATGCTAGAGTTGTAGTTGAGGCTGTTGATTGAGAAGAGAGTGAGACAGGTATAAGGGGCCCAGTTGAGGTTAGAGTTGAGAGGGTTATGTATCTTGTGATGCCAGAGGATACCCCTGAGCCTGCTTAGGAAGGAGCAGTGGAGGTTACGTATGAGACATTGGGAGATTTGGTTCAGAGGTTCCATGATCACACCAAGGCTATCCCAATCCATAGTATATAGGCCATTGAGGGAGTTCAGAGGGAGCAAGGATGTAAGATTGTTGGGGTTGAGTCGGCAGTCACTGTTTTAACTAAGAGAGTTGCTGAGTTAGAGAGGGATAACAGGAGGCTCAGAGGCACCGCGAGTGTTGAGAGTTAGAGAGTTGACCGACTCCAGCGTGGCATGGCACGTATGCAGAGAGAGCTGAGGCAGATACGACAGTTCTGATTTTCTGACCGAGTGAGAGTTGGTAGATTTGAGGCGTGTGCTAGGAAGCACATAGGCTACCATCCTTAGATATGTTCATTAGTGTTGCAGTATTGACCAGTAGCAATTAGTGATGACCGTAGTGTTAGAAACTCGTATTTTTTGTATTTTGAAACCAATGTGATGTAATCACTAATGATCGAGGATTTAAAATTGATATTTATCTATGGTATGATGCCGTAATTTGATCTACTTATGCTTTTTGCATCATGCGTTATGGGGTTTCCATGAATATATTTTTTATCATGTATTTTTTATGTGAAGTAATCGCAAATTTTATTTAACCCCATTAGTGATCTCGCATCACCTAGGAATCTCACCGAGTGTTATGTTGATATGTTGTAGGAAGATGCCTAACACAAATTGACTGCCGATTGGCAGGAGCGTTGGGAGCTCGCGACGCCGCCAGAAACCTTAAACCCCTTATAGGAGGTGGGGGTGAACAAGAGGAAATAAGTGGAAATGGAAATGGTAATGTTAACGGAGGAGGAAATGGCTATAACTTTGGAGGATTTATGTATAACAACCCGCAATTTACATTAATGTAAATATCCATCTATTAAATTAGATGCACTGTAATATCCATCTATTATATATATACCACCTTTTATAGGGAAAATTTTTGCTTTATCTCATAATGCAACGTAACTTGCATCTCTAAAGTAAACGAGCTCACGCAACCTCTATCAATACCATCTATATCTATGTTTATTTCATGTAAACATCCTAATATGTCAAGTCTATATCTTAATATCATTTTTACCAAGTACATTATCTATTTAACGTACTTTTTAAAACGTTATATCAAAACAGGCATTAAACGCTAACGTTTACATCAAAACCTTAATAATATGTAATGTATATATATAATGAATGTACAAGCCTTTAAAGCATGTGTACAAGTATCATAGCACAACATTTGAATATCTTTTCCCTCCTAAATCAAGTTACAACTTTCTAAAGCTCAATGTATAAGTCCAATAATACAAGAAAGTAAATTTAGGCCCTTTTTACTCCTAAATCACTTTGGTTTCTTACAACCACTTTTACACAAGGTACAATCACTTAATGATAACTCTAAACCCCTAACTTAAACCCTTAAGTCATCTAAAACATTATTTAAAACCAGAAACCCTTAAACAAAACCCATAAAACCTATTTCACTTCTAAACCTAAAACTAAGCCCTTACAAACTTAAAACTAAACCTAACTTAATCCTAAATCCTAAAACCTAATCTCCTAACACGAATCCTATATACCTAATACTATATTAAAACCCTAATCCCTACTCTGAATTAAAACCAAAAATCATAACAGAAACCTTTTCCAGAACTCCGACAACCTTTATCTTGCAGTTTTACGCATTTTTTAGTAACCAAGCACCTCAAGCAAGCACCCTAGCACCTTTATGACATCACCTAGCAGCCACCCAAGTAGCTTTACAAGGCACCTCAATCACCACCTGCGGGGGGGGGGTTTGGGGGGGCCCCCCCCCCCCCCCCGGGGGATCACCAAGTTGCAAAAATCACCTCCTTGTCTTCCTTCCTTAGCTATGGCCTCAAAACACCCCTTCCACATCTTCATAGCTAGTTCTAGCCTCCCTTAGTCATCACACTATCATACCTTACTCACATCAGCTAGCTAGGACACTTATCAAACCCTTAGATACCAAGAAAACTTGGCCACCAAGGGTTTTTGACCCTATATATACGCATACATACACAAAACTTTCTTCATACCTCAAAACTCATGAAATACAACAATGGACTTAACTCAAACCAAGAAGGATCAAGTGAAGTCCCTAAGCTCAGAATAGAAGCCAAGAATCAAGAAAAAGAAGCCCTTGAAGTCGTTACTAGGCGTACGAACCCGAAAACCCCATTTCGACCCATTTTAGCTCAAGTAAGCCTAAGATCTTGTTCCATAAGCTTATATTCTGTATTAGAATGTTCATAATACTCTTAAGATCATATATGAACTCTTGTTTGAAGCTTTGAATCCTCAAACCCATGTGTTTTTTATTAAAACCCTAAAAACGACCCGTTTTGATTTTCTAGCTAATGAATCCTTTTTCTAAACTTTTGTTACGTTAGAACATCTTATTTTAGCTTATTTTAATAAGCTATAACCTGCAAATATCATTTGGAATCTTAAAATAAGCTTGCATGGCTTTTTGGACTTGTTTTGCAAATATTTCCATGCATAGGGGTATATATCGTAACTTTCTGAAATTTATAACTAAAAGGGCTGAAAATGTCATTATTCTAAAGTTATAACTATAAGGACCTATTTTTCCAAGTTTCAAAGTTAAAGGTTTAAATTATATATACTTTATATATAAAGGACTAAAGTCGTAAAAGTTTATAAACCAAGGGTATATATTGCCAATTTTGCAAACTTAAAAAAATAAAATTTTATATATTTTTATACAAATTATAAAAATATATATTAATATTATAAAACTCGATTTTATTAAAACCCAACACATTTATCGTTATTAATCATAAATCGATGCATTATTTCGTTATATATTTAACATAATTTATCATCAACTAACTTTTGAAGAAACATAAAATCTTATCGTATCACGTTACTAGGGAATTTCATATGAAGGGTTTCATTTGAGTTTTCGTTTTGACGAGTTTGCTGGGTTTACGATTTAAAGTGCCCTGGCTCCTCAAACGATACTACGTGATCTCTGGATTATGATAGCCCGAACAGTGATACAATATTTCCATAATAAATCAAAGATATACGTTAAACTTTATGAAGTTTTGAAACATAAACTATCACACTAAGACTTGACATATCACCCCAGGTTGCGTGACGAAGCCGATACTTTCACTTGATATACTTTTGCCATCAATCAGATTTCCCTATACTGTTAAGGTGAGTTCATAGCCTCACTTTTAAATCTTTTTAATATTTCATAAACCCGTGAGGGGGATACATGCTTAAACCATAAAATATTTTTCCAACTGTATGTTATTCTGATATATTATTGCCTAAGTTCTTTCCTCAAGGCCTCAGTACCATGAGCTTAGACGCAATAATACCGTTTTCTATAATAATTGTACTCATTACAATTATTACACTTATGGGTGTATAACAACGTAACCCGCTATTGAACTTGTATTCACACTATTTATTATAAACCTATGAATTTCACACAACCATTGTGTTGGCCTTTTTAGCATGTTTATCTCAGGTAACTAAACATCTTATGGCACGGAGTGGCACGGACTTGAAGATGGCTAAACTTTTATCATTCAAATTTTATGTTTTCATGTAGATTTTGGGACCTCTGTTTGTAAAAACTCTGATGAAAAAATAAATGGTGACTTATCTTTTAAAAACATCTCTTTCGAGTCGTTTTCTATGATTATGACTGTTGTACTATGAAATAATACCCCAGATTAGCTTCTGCCGCTATATGTCAAAAATGGGGGTGTTATAGATTGGTATCAGAGCCAAGGTTATAAAGAACAAGGTTGAAACCTTAACTATAAAACTAATTTCTTTTTTTCCATCTAGAAACATTCTAATATGTCACGTAATATGTTCTAAAATCCATACGTTATCTATTTAACGTACTTTCCATAACGTTATATCAAACGGATTTTAAACGTTAATGTTTATAACAAAACTGACAGATGCCTTTTATTACATATGAATATATAATAAATATATAATAAATAGGATAATATCAATAATAGTAGTATAGTATTACCAGAAGTATCGGTTTCTCACTTCGTTATCCACAAAGTTTAAAACCGGACCCGGGTCGTTCTTCTCGACGAGGCATGAATTTGAAAATCTAGAATCGGTTTGTGAACAATGCTTGAATGATCAAAGATTTGATTGGTTTTCTATTTCTACAATTAAAATGCAAAAACGACTAAAAGACACCCTAAAACGAAAGCTATTTAAGTTAAAACCTAAAACGGGAACGTAAAAATGCGACTTAAAAACCTAATTTATCGAATTTTAATCCTAAATTGATTTTTTAACTTTTAATAAACCCTAAGTGGCTAAAAAGAAAGAATAAAGAAAACTAGACCAAAAACGGAAGCATTTAAAGTTAAAAACACGAAGAAAACGAGAACGGGATAAAATCCCGTTTTTAAAAAAATCAAAATCTAAAATTTTAACCCTACGAAAGCAAATTTATTTTTCCTAGGTCCTACATGATAAAAGAAAATTTAAAAAAAAGAATTATATTTTTTGATTTTTTTTATTTTTTATAGATTAATTACTGATTTGAAAAGAAAAACTAATTAAAAATAGTAAACAAATTGGGAAAAATCTAAAAAAATGAAAAAAAGTAGTTAAAGAATGCTGGTTTTAAGAAAAATAAAAGTGAGAAAACAGCTTATCTAAATAAGCTGTTATAAGCAGAAAAGAGCTTATAAGCCTAAAAGGCTAAAAAGACTATAAAAGATTAATTATGCAAGAATAAACTGAAAAAGATCCTAGGGCAGTTGGTTTGAGTGTGTTGTGTGAACGGATAGGTTGAGAGGGTAGAGGTCTGGGGTTCGAGCCTTGCTCACCCCAGATTTTCCCTTTCACCATTTTTTTTATTTTGTAATTTTTTTTAAAGGGACTTAATAAGCTGAAATGGGACATTTTTAATTAAGACAATATTTTTAAAAAGCACTAATAAGCTAGGAAATAAGCACACTTAGGTGACAGAAAAGCTAAAAATGATTTTCACTAAAAATGCTCAAACTAATTAAGCCCAAAAAGCTGAAATAAGCTACACCCTAAACTACATAAGCTACTCAGACCTTGACTAACACTTAATAAGCAAATGCAGATTAAAATAAGCAATTTTGAATGAAAAATAAGCTAAGAAAAGGCTTAATGAAAATGGCTTTGACACTTATACTGAAAAGGGCCTAACTGCTTGACTTTTAAGAATACAATAAGCAAAGCAAAAAAGCAAAATAAGCAAACACAGATAATGACCAATATTTAATAAGCAACTAAGGACAAAAAAATAGCAAATGAAACAGGCAGAAAAGCTAAAGCAAAGAAAATAAGCACTAAGTGCAAAAACTAACAAGCAAAACAGCCACAAGGGCACTCTTTGGGCTTATTTTTAAGCCCCAAGATGGATCCTTATGGCTTATAAGGGTATATCAGCTTACAGCTTGGCCAACTAGCTACAAAATTAAACTAACATAAAACATTTGGAAATTTATTTAAGCAATTAAAAAGCTAGGAAAAAAGTACTGATGACACTCAGCAGCTGCTGACTTATTTTTGAAAAGACAAAGAGCTATAATGCAACCTTAATATAAGCTAGTAAAAATACTTTAAAACCTATAATAAGCTAAAATAGATAAAGAAAGGCACCTAATGAGCTTATATGATAAAATTCATAACTTAAAACTAATGGGAGCTTATGAATTTAGGCTGCTGAACTTAGGACTATTTAAAGACTTATAAGGACTATGACAGAATTGCAAAATACCAAAGGCCACTTAAAACTTTCTAAACCTACTACATTTGGACAATAAAAGACACTAAAATAACTCTTACAAACTAATTTTAAAAACCTTAATCTAATAAGCTAATGAAAACAGTTTTGTACAACAGTTTTGAAGGACCAAATAGGAAAAAGCTTAAAACAAACTACAACACTTAAAAACTTGGAAACATAGATAAAAAAACAGCTTAAAAAGGGTGGTTAAAGTCAATCAAATAACCCACATGGTTTTGAAAACATTTTTTTGACCCGTTTAACCCACTATCCCAAACACTCCTTAAAGAAGTGGATACATGAAAATAAGTTAAAACAGGTTAAGCAAAGCATCAAACAAGAACTAATAAGCACAAATAAGCATAAACAAAATAGAAATAAGCACATATAAGCAGAATTTAAGCAATGAACAGTTAATGCATAAAATTAAGCTAAAATAGAAAATTGGAGTGTACCTTGATCCTTTGCTCAAAACAGGGATAAACTTAGACCTATTAAGCTCTACCTACCCAGCTTATTCAATAAGCAACTATATAATAACCCATAAGCTCTTCCTTTTTAAGCTTATCTTCCAAAGGCTGTGGCAGTTTAAAGTGGTGATTTTTTTTTGTTTTTGGTAAAATTTTCCTAAGTGCTTATACAAGCTTAATGAAAACAGATTATGTGGAACTCAAATAAGAGCTTGTAAGAACAATTCCAAACATATGATTCACTTAAACATAAAAACAGATTTATGACAATAAAAACTTAAATTTCATTAATTCATAAAACTTTTACAAGACTTAAAGGAAGTTACAAGAAACTGATTAAAAGCTGAAAATACAATAGAAATAAGTTGTTAAAAACGTAAAACTATATTAAAAAAAACTACTCCCTGTTTCTTTGTCTTCATTCTTCTTTATATAAGCTGTGAATGTCTTCACTTGTGTGCTAGTTGTGTTTTTGCTGAGAGAGGAAACCAAAGCACATCTTGACTCTTTATCTTGAGTAGTGCCCAAGTTCTTCAATCTTGTCCCTTGATTCGTATAGACAATGGGGTGGTTTGGGATTGCCAAAGTGGCATTGGATTATAGTGAGGTAGGGGGGAAGTGGGATAGTGATGGTTTGTCTGGTTATGGCAGGTAATGGATGTTGGCGGGAAAAGTGGGGGAGATGTACAGTACTATGAGCAGGGTGTGATTTGGGAGTTTGGCAAATTTGACCCTTGAAAGTGTATAATGGGTTTGCAATACACGTCCTTGTTTTGTTCATCTTTGGTCCCTGGAGTTATGTGAGGGTTTGCACCGTTAGTCCTTCAGGGACTAACGGTGTAAAGGGTGAAAGGTATTATTGGTTAACGACTGTTAGGGGGATATAAGGGTTGGGCCAGTTTTATATATGTTGGGCCCGTTTGGTTTTCTTAATAAAAAGGGATTGGGTTAGTTTTAACTTTAGGCTTTTTGATAGTATATAAATACTATTGGGCTGACCCGACCCATTAACTCGGGTACGGGTTGGCCCATTTTATCATGATAGGGTTCCGGGTTCGTTTTTCCATGCTCTTTCCAATGCAGTATCCCGGGGTTGACTTTGACTTTGTCTTGACTTTATTAAATGCATAAACGTTGTCGAGTCGATCCGAAAATGTTCGTTTTAGCTCCGTTTTCAATCCTTTTGTACCATTGGCTTTGGTTTTTCGCGCTCTATCTAATTCCGCTCTAGGTTTTGTCCGGTTTGGCTTCGTTTTTTTCCTTTAGTGAATATCCGGTACCTGCACAGTACAAACACAAAAACAAGCATATATATGGCATTTTATGTGCGTTTTTGGTCGTTTAGGGTTGTTTTATTAGGTAAAATGTATGTGTAATTACACACATACCAAAATCCCCCATACTAAACTATTGCGTGTCCTCACGCAATGCTACAAGTAAGCACTTAGAAAACCAAGAGTCTCAATCCCTCTCGACTAATTACCTCGAAAAGTAGCTAAGTGTTCATCGAGGGAAATTAAAGAATCAATAGCTTCGAAAAGCCCCATTTTTACCATTCTTAAAGATATACACTTATTCCTACACATATTTTTGTATTTTTCTTTTTTCTCATTTTTTTAATTTTTTTTAATTTTTCATTCTTTTCTTTTTAGCAACTAACTAGAATGTTCCGACTTTCGTTATTTTCATAACTTTTAGGGATCATAGAACAAGACGCACTTTAATCCTAAAATGCCCCCAAAAAGGATAAATTCATCGTTCCCGACTTTTCACTCGTCCCAAACCAAGCTTAAAACGAAATCACCGTTAAATATCAGTTAAGATGCTAACACTACTCATATTTGCAACTTGTGAACTTTTCACTCCCGACAATTATTATATATTAGGTGAATGTGCCATTTTGAATTTCAACCATGGATCAACGTTTTGCAAAATTCTATGTTTCACGTTCCACCCGAGAATAATGAGTTTGAAGGCGAGATCATCCTATGTAGCGACTTTCGTCTCGGCACATCCCAACCTTGCGGCTAAGTGACCAGGCTTTTGACACCTCACATAGACTAGTATCGGGACTCACAGACCTTTGGTTTCAAAAACTCTTAGGCTTCCCGTATATACATAGCTTATTTAAAAAAAAACTTAAAATGAAATAGTCAAAGTTTAAAAGCATATTTAAATTTAACAAAAAGAGATCTATTTATTAATTCACACTTAATATTAAACATAACATTGATGCAGTTGTAACCCTCGACCTTTTAGAAGGCTGCAACATCGGTTGTGAGCCGGCAAGATGCAACAAACTTTTATCAGTCTCGGATTTTTATTCTTACTATGGGCTTTCTTTAGAAGGCTGTAACATCGGTTGTGAGCCGGCAAGATGCAGCAAACTTTTATCAGCCCACAGTTTATATTTATTATATATTTTTTATATAGAGAAGACTTCTTTTTGAAAAATTCAAGTATAAGTTTGAACTAAGACTAAAATTTTTGCTATATACTACATAAAAATTGTTGATTTAAGTTTAATCTCCAAACATAGCACGTATATTAATCCGGTTATGAGCTTATGGGAGAAAAAGCCACAAATTACATACATGAGCTCTTTAAGATTTCCAAATAATCCTTGTTTAGCATCCAACTCATACTTAACTCTATCATTTTTTGTTCTTCGCAAAAATCCGCGAACGCTTAGCTTAAACGTTAAGGAACAAGCTAGAGCTCAACACGCTCGATCGAGTCAAAATTTATTCTTATTCTACCCAGCAGGAAAGTCAAAATTGTGACAAAACACTTATTTTCTTTTTGAAATTTATTAAACTTTTTCATTTTTTTGAAATTTATGGTGGTAAAAACGGGATTACGTAAAAACAACGGCTGCAGGCACAATCAAATCGATAAATCCTTCCCATACTAGAATTAAACATTGTCCTTAATGTTTTAAGAGGGGTCTCTATGTAAATCCTAAGCCGTTTATTAATTATGCTCAAAGATAAACGTTAGTCGATAAGATTTGGATATTGGATTTCCCAAATGAAGCTGAGGATTTGAGGCTCGAGTGATCGAAGGACAAAACCGCGAGCACGAGAGTCATCACAATCCGGGAAATCCTGGACAATAAACCACAAAACACAAAACACGAGATAATGGAAGAGGCGAGCCTCCTCACAACAATACACTTATTAGCAAATAGAAAGAAGATATAATGGATAAGCATGGGTTGCCACCCACGAAACGCCTTGTTTTTGTTAACCGAGTCACAAGCTTGAATCGACCCCGAATTCATTGGTCCATGGGGAAGCAATTGGAAGATAAAATCTCCATCGGACTTTCATTCAAGTGGTTTGGATAAACATTGAATTTCATGAAAGTTCCACTCCGATGGGATACATCCGGCATAAAAGAATGATAAATGGAGATGTCAGGGTCAAAAATGGTATCTTCATTCCCGGTGGAGAGAAGATATGGAGGAATAACGGGATACGTGAGAAAAGCAAGAAAGATCCATACAACAAAAACAAAGAGAGGAGACTGGTCATCCTCTATTGATACATTCACATTAGTTGTATAAATGTTCTCACGAATCCCGGGTCAATAGAAGTCAAATCTCCCGGATCGGGCTTACTTTTAAAATAGAAACATTCAAGATCCGGAGGAGATATGATGTGAGCGAGTTCATCGGCGAACTCCTCATGATAAAAGTCAAAGATAAACGAATCATATTCAGAAAGAGAAATATCAGAATGAGTAGTGGTACTGCCACTACTCTTCTCTTCAATATGATCGTCATCAAGATAGAAAGCTTCATAATCCGGAAGAGATAAATCAGAACAAGTAATGGGACTGCCACTACTAATCTCTTCCAGATTAAAGCGAAAAGTTTCAGTTTCGGGCAAAGAATTATCAAAGGTGTTAGTCTCCTCCAAGAAAAGGTTAAGAGATGTGAAGGGAGACTTGGACACAAACTCGGAAGATGGAATGGGATTATCTTTTAATGCTTTGATTTTAGCAATAAGAAGATTGACATTCAATAATTTTTCACGAAGGATATCGTCTTTGATTGTTAAAAGAATATCAGTATCAATCCCTCTAACTTCCGGGATAACAATCTCCACCACCTCTGAGCTGACGATCTCAGCATCGGGAGGTGATGCATCGACATAATCGATATCCTCACCGTAGGGAGAATCGTCATCACTTGAAGTAGAATCATCGTTGAAATCGACGACAATCTCAGAGTGTTCTTTGAAAGCTTCAAGAGGGGTAGGATTGTTACAAAGAGGCATATCACACACACTGTCGGGAATACCCTCGGACTCACTTGGGATCGGGACAAGGTTCTCAACACTAGACTTTATTACTTCGTCCGATTCCGTTGCCGGAATAGTGTCAAGATGCTCATCCTCCATTATGAGAGAGTCAACGGGCTCCTCGGTTGATAAAACGGGTGTGATTGCAATGGTATAGTCCTCGTCATCATCATAGCAAATGGGAATCTTCCAATATCGATCTTTAGCCGCTTGCTCTTCCGCAATTCGCTTTTCTTCTTCCTTCTTTTGCATAATTTGACCAGCCATATCACATATGGATGTCATTTGCTCCATAAGCTTATTTTGAGAATTGAGAAGCTCATTTTGAGCATTGAGAAGGCTATTTTGAGCATTGAAGATTGGATGATTGACGGTATATTGCGGGGGTTGAAATTGGTCAAAACCAAAAGAATTAGGATCATAGCAAGAATTTTGCTCATGATAATAGTCTTCATTCATTGGTTGACATTGGTAAGTTTCATGAGGTCCCCCGCAATTTTCACAACAAGGATATTGTTGTTGAAAATTTTGTGGAGGGTGGTTTGCAAAATTTGGAGAATCGTTAGAAGAGTACGGAGTTGAAAAATTGATTTGTGTTCCATTTCCAACAGTACAATAGAAACAAACTCCATCATATTCATTACAACCACATTGTTGGCACGTACCCAAAAGACATTGTTGTTGCAAACTTTGCAAATTTTGTAGGATCTCATTAAGGTTTTGATTGTAGCATGGTTCCGGATTAGAGATAATCGGAATTTGCGGTGGACAATTGTAACCATAATGAGCACCTTTCCCACAAGACTTACAAGTACATCGTTGACAAAAGATATCGTCTAACGAATCACCACACTCGTAACAACAATTGTGGTCAATATGTGGAGGACTTTGCGAGGAATTTTCAACGGGGTCTCGATTGAAGACGAATGGCTCTTGAGGTGCACTAACAACGTTAGTGTTGTGATTGGATGACTCGGAAGTGTTTAGAATTTCGTTTTCATCATGAATTGTATACCAACCTTCATTCAAACACTTTCGCACAAAAGCACAAGGTCGACAATATAGACCATCAACCGGGTCTCCACAAGTTGCACAATTCTGAGGGGGTCGTTCACGAATGATCTTGTCTACGAGACCCCCTTTAGAACAACAATAGTTTGTAGTGTACAAAGCTCCGCAAGACGAGCATTCTTTAATCGCGTAAAGGGGATTTAAACGATAGCCGAATGACGCCATAAGAATTAAACAATTTAGAGGGATAAGAAGAAGAATTAAATTAGAGGGTCGAGAAAATAAGAATTAAATGAAAAAGAGGTTAAAGGAGATTATTTTTGGTTTTTCGAGTTTTTTAAACAACATATTTTATTAAAGGACAAAATGAGATAACTTAAACCAATAATCAACTTGCTTCACGGTAGCTCTTTAAAAGAAAAACGCACAAAGGAGCGGAGGAGCGGGAAAGCGCGAAGCTATTAAAAACCTTCTCCTTTCGGGTCGTAGTTCCTCGGAACAACCCTCCTTATACCCCTCTTGTAGTTTGTTTATCAATCAAAGGTGAGTCGTACATCGCAAGTGACGCAAAGGCAAGTTTTAATCTTTTGTTGGGAACTTATTATGATAATGCTTCAGTTGAAAGCATTATATTGATGATGAATTGTTTATCTTTATTTAGGACAATGTTTTTATTTTTTTGATTTTTCTTGTTTTTATATACTAATAAAAGAAAATGAAAAATATTTTTGTATTTTTATATTTTTATAAAGAAAATAACTTCACAAGGAAGGGTCTTCAAGGCAAAACAAACTTCAACTCGATAATCGTCTCACGGCCTCCCCGACAACGGCGCCAAAAATTGACAAATCTGAAACTAACCCTTTTAAATATATATATATAAATAAATATATAATATACTTATAAATATATAAATATAAGGATAAGAATCAAAAATCTCTCAATGTAGAAAACCGGAAGTATGATTCCCGGGTCGTTATTTCCCGACGAGGCGTGAATTTGAAAATCGAGAATCGGTTTGGAACTTATGCTTGAATAATCAAAAGTTTGATTTGGGGCTCTAAATCTACTAATAACATGCAAAAACGAATAAATGAAAACCCTAAAACGAAAGCAATCTAAGTTAAAACCTAAAACGGGAACGTAAAAACGCGACTTAAAAACCTAAATTATCAAAATTTAATCCTAAAGTGATTTTTTTAACTTTTCCTAATCTTAATTGACTAAAAAGTAAGAATAAAGAAAACTAGACCAAAAACGAAGGTGATTTGAGTTTAAAAACATGAAAAACGTAAACGGGATCGAAACCCGTTCTTTAAAAAACGAAATTTTAAAATATTAACCCTACGGATGCAAATTTATTTTTCCTAGGTCCTAAATGATTAAATAAAATTTTGAAAAAAAGAATTATATTTTTTTTGACTTTTATCTTATTTATTATGATTTAAAAACAGTTTTAAAGAAAATTAATTATTAAAAATAGTAAACAAATTTATAAAAATCTGAGAAAAATCTAAAAAATACTTTGAGTAATAAGGAATTTAAGAAAAATAAAAACGGGGTTACCAGCTTATTGAATAAGCTGGTAATAAGCTAAAAAGGGCTGAAAAGGAAAAAAAAGGCTTAACCAGCTTATCGAAATAAGTTGGAATAAGCCAAAAAGGCTGATAAGCTTAAATGCTAAAAAAGGGGTAAAAGATTAAAATGTGCAAAGTAAAACGAAAAAGACCCAAGGGCAGTTGGTTGTGTGTGGTGTATGTGAGGTGTTGGCTATAGAAGGGGGAGGTCATGGGTTCGACCCCCATGGCTTCCTTTTTGTTAAAAATATTTTTTTATTTTTCTTTTTAAAAACTTATACATAAGCTGGAAATAAGAAACTTTAACGAAGGGAGTTTTTATAAAAACTTATTTTTAAGCTGGAATAAGCACTTTTAAAACAGACAGTTCTTGGTTTCTAGACTAAGTAACAAAAAAAACTAAACTGTGGCTTATTTTAAACTTAAAAAGCACAAAGCAAAAAAGAAATAAGCAAAACCAGATAACAAGCTATACTTAAAAAGCATTTAAAAGCAAACTTAAGCTATGAAAATAAGCAAAAAGGCACTAAAAGCATTTTTAAGACAGAAAACACAAAGACAAATTTTTAACTAATTTTAACTTTTAAACTAAGAATCAAAGCTAAAAAGCAGTTTAAAATGACAAATAAGCTAGAAAAGATGATAAGCTAACCTAATAAGCAACTAAGAACAAAAATAAACAAAGATATAAGCTGGATAAGCTTTACAAAGCATATAAGCTCTTTGGCCCAAATCTGTCAGCCAAACAACCATATGGACATTTTCTAGCTTATTTTTAAGCTAGTAAATTGATCCTTATGGCTTAATGGCTTATATACAATTAAAGCTTGTCCTATAAGCTTTAATAATCAGCAATCAAAAAGGAATTTGAAATTCAACTAAGCCATGAAAAACTTAATGAAAAAGGCCACTTTCAAAATTTTACTCTTTTTGGTTTTCATTCAAAAGACAAATGGCTTTTTGCAGCCCTACTTTAGACTATTAAAATAAGTTAAAAATTACAAAATAAGATAAAACAGATTAAATTTAGACTACAAACTACTTGTGCACTGAAAATCAGACCCTAAAACTTATGTTAACTAAGCTAGATTTGTTTATGAAAAATGGATTTTGAACTTGGAAAATGTACTTGAGAACTATGACAGATTTCAACCAAATCACAAATGCAATTGCACACTTTAACTAAAAGTACATACCTCATATCTAAACTAGACAACAAAGCATTCAAAACGACAAACTAGAACTTAATCAAAATTTAACTAATAAGCTAGATATAAGCTAAAAATTTTCCACAGATTTAAAACATGGATAGCATGATCCTAAAATTTGAGATTTAAACCATAACAACTTATTAAAACTGACCTATAGACTAATTTAAAACTTGCTAAAACTGATTTGAGTGCCAGAATACATCTTGAACACAATTTGACCCATTTTGGATCCTTGACCCAAACACCCCTTTAAATTCTGATTTTGCATTTTAAAGCTATAAAAGTTTGAATTAAGCTGAAATAAGTAAAAACTGATATAGCAATAGGCAAATAAAGAACAAATAAGCATTAACTAATGAGAATTAAGCACAAATAAGCATACTAATAAGCTAACAGTAATAAGCATAAATAAGCACTTAGAAAATATTTTAAAGAGAAAACAAGATGTAAGCATAAGTAAATCATATCATGACATTATATCATA
Organism: Tanacetum coccineum; assembly: GCA_026074375.1. NCBI lineage: Eukaryota > Viridiplantae > Streptophyta > Magnoliopsida > Asterales > Asteraceae > Tanacetum > Tanacetum coccineum. The sequence goes on along the minus strand of BQNB010042957.1, from coordinate 23,363 downwards.
GATAAATACCAATTTCATATCATCGAACATTAGTGATTACATCACACTAGTTTCAAAATACAGAAAATACGAGTTTTTAACAATACGGTCGCTACTAGACGCTACTAATCGATAACACTAATGAACACATCTAAGGACGATAGCCCATGTGCTTCCTAGCACATGCCTCAAATCTACCAACTCTCAGTCGATCATAAAATCAAAGTCGTTGTATCTGCCTGAGCTCTCTCTGCATACGTGACATGCCGCGCTAGAGTCGGTCAACTCTCTGACTCTCAACACTCGCGGTGCCTTTGTGCCTCCTATTATCCTTCTCTAACTCAGCAATCCTCTTAGTCAAAGCAGTGACTGCCGACTCAACCCCAACAATCCTATGTCCCTGCTCCCTCTGAACTCCCTCAATGACCTGTATACGATGGACTGGGATAGCCTTTGTGTGATCATGGAACCTCTGAACCAAATCTTCTAATGTCTCATACGTACTCCCTGCTGCCTCCTCCTGAGTAGCTCAGGAATATCGTCTGGCATCACAGATGCGTAACCCCGCAACTTCTGACCTCAACTGGGCCCCTTGCACCCGTCTTACTCTCCACTCGATCAACAGCCTCAACTATAACTCTAGCATCAATCCCTCTATCCTTAAGAGCATCCGCATAAGCGAAACACTCGTCAATCTCTGCTTGAATCTCTAGATCAATATCCTGCTCTAACTGAGGCTCATCGCTACCCTTGAAAATAACATCATTTCTCAAACTAGTCTCTCTAGGATCAACCTCTACATCTGCCAAATAACCAGAATCCTAATCCTATATTCGATGATAACAATCAGCACGAACAGGAGATAGAGCTCCGATTATAGGTGCTAATGCAGGTACAGATGTCATAGGGGACCTACGTCTCTTACGAGATGGCCCCGCAGAAGTACTCGATAAATCGGGAGAAGAATGATCTGACAATAAGTGTCTCGATGAAGAATGAGATGAAGCATCCGAATGAAAATCTGATGATGCCTCTGATGATGAATCTAAAGAAGAATCTCAAGCTGAATCATCTGGAGAAAATAAAATCTGATGAAGAATGATCGACATAATGTCTCATAACAAGTTGTTTTTATTAAACAAGTAACGGTCTCAACCCTCTATCCCCGAATCATCATATGTTACCAGACCCATAGATATTAGCGGTATACGGTCGAATCCATGAGGGAATAGGTTATCCAGGTGCTAGAATCATAACTCGACGATGAGGTATGACATCTGAATCTCTGGGTAAAAGAGGTAATCCAGTGAAAGCGTACCATTGGGTAGATTGATGGTGGTGTATCAGGAGTGTGTATCACTGTCTGTGGGTGTCATCAGCCGATTGATATAAATAGAGGATAGCTGGTAAAATGGTATATGGTCTGATGATGGGAACCTCAAATGGATCAGACCTGTGGGTGATTCACTGTAGTGACAGACATCAATCACAAGTCAGTTTACAAAAAGCAAAAGTAATTTTCAAAATTAATATAATTTTTATCTAAATAATTTCCTTCCTAAAGAAGTTTTTAATTTAAATATATTAAAAGAGGGTATCCAAACGTTAGAATGACCTCACCATCTTTCTCTAACCTACTTTTACAGTTGAATAGACGGCTGTTCACTGTTCTAGGTGTCAGAGGCATGCTGTTCTGACTTTCATTAAATACAAAGTTTAGCACACATGTTGAAAACAAACCCTAAACATTCCCCAAAACTTTATAACCTTAAATGACAGTTACAAATTCTCAAAGAAAAAGTTATAACTTCATCAATCATATAAATATCATCAAGCCAATCAACAACTCATTTTTCACAAACTCATCAAGAACACACACACAAAATCTCAAACCAAATCAAACCTTCAAAACCCTGAACAACCAAAATGGCAAAACCATCATCACAAAACCCCTCATCTGTCACACACCCAAATAGGGTCTCGTCCGATTTAGCATCCGGGGCGTGACGTTATCGAATATCTCAAGTACAAAGCATAAAGAACGACCTCTAAGGGTACGTTTTAAAAATAAACACCGTTGCATAAATTCAAAATAATAATAAGTTTTACATCGATCAAATTAAAAGATTCAAAAGTTAAATTGCGGAAGCTTTAATAAGTTCAACAACGGTATTTAAGATAATCATGGATAAAATCTGGAAAACTGGTTCGGGCAATAGACTTCATATAGTTCAAGCAACGACATCCATGCTATGCACCTGAGAAAAACATGCTTAAAACGTCAACATAAAGTTGGTGAATTCATAGTTTTAATTCAAACGTTGTTATAGTGGACCACAAGATGTCAAAATGTATGTGACAGTCATAGGAGATACGACTTCACATAAAAATATATTTACGTTGCACTAAGCTCATGACACTGAAGCTAATAACGAAAGATAGCATGTACATTGCTATAAGTAATTGCTTGCCCTTACAGGTGTCCGACCAAAGACCACCTAACCAGATTCGACATGACATATATCCGTTTATCGGGAGCCCCGTGGGTAGTGAGCGCTACTCACCCGGATAGGGATAATTAGTCCCAATAGATCTATTTATTCACTCGCGCTCCCTCAACCGGTCCTCCGGTCAAGAAATTGACAGTTCATGATAGTTCGGGCAATAGTGGTCTAAACGCTACTTAGGCAACACGTAAATAGGGAAATCTCACGTATAGTACTTGTGTCCAGTTTTAAAAACAAGCAATGTTTCTCACCCCAAGTTATAAAACATTTATTCAAAACGAGTAAAAGAGTGGGGCTATGAACTCACCTTGATGATAAGGTAAAGAGTATACGTCAAAAAGTAGGGTCACTCGGAACGAACGGTGGTACACGGGTATGACCTAGAAGAATACGGGTTTCGATTTAGTCTCGGAAAGTTAACGTATGTGATTGATGCATGAACGTTTATTATTCATTTTTGGTAAACGTTATTTGTGTATTAAAAACGTTAGTGATCGATTTTTATGAAAAGTCTTAAGTTGTAAGTAAGTACGTATATAATATTATATTAATTATATAAATATAATATTATATTATTATTAACGTATAAATAAACCTGTTATTTATAATTTGACATTTCCAAATCGTTAAGTAATTTAGTCAAAACATTTTATTATTTATGTTTTCTAAATAATTTCTAAGTATAAGATTTTTACAAAATTTCGGCATGACCCGTTCGTGTTTACTCATTTTTCCAAAGTCGTAGACTTTATTAAAAACCAATTTCAAACCACTTCCAAATCACAATTTACAATTTACAAACTCTATACAATCGTTTTCCATTTAAAACAAGTCTAACGAGTCACTAAAACACTTATTGGGCTTTTAGGCCTAATAAGCCTTTAAAACGCCAAAGTACGAAATAAATAAGTCCGATATACTAAAAAGATAACAAACAAGTTCTAGGTTCATCAATAAGCTACCACAAGCTTATAATAATTCAAGACATAACATGCCAAACGCATAAGCTTGTGTACAAGCTAGGGCCGCGACTTATGTTGTGGGTGACGTGGGCTTGTAGGCCCATTAAGCCTTATTTGATCTTATGGATTAAGTCAAATAGCTTAATGCTTCATCCTTTCAAAAATAAACTAATAATATCCAAAATAAAACTAAGTTATAAGAAAATAAGTCACAACAATATTTCTTTATATTTTTCCATTTTATTTCGCTTGTATATATACTAAAATAAGCTCAAAATAATTAAACAAGCTCTCAAATAAGGTCAAAAATAATACAATAAGCTCAAAAGTATAAATATTATCATATGAAAATAACCACGATCACAAAACTATGATTTCCTTATATTTATTTTTATAAATCTTGAACCATAAGTATACCTTTTTAAGGTTTATGTAGTTTTAAAATCATTCTTTTTACAAAACAAGTTGTATAGCAAAGGTTTATGCATCAAGAGAAGTAAAGAAGTACAAGTTATTTGAAGTTTTGAAGACTTACAAAGAAAAATGGTTTTTAGAGATGAGCAAAGACCAAGAACAACCCAAACGTTGTTTATTTTATACCCGAATGATCTTAAAAGATCAAACCTTTAACTAGTCTTCAAAAGTAAATGATTGAAAGTGAAAAATGTATGGTTTTGTATGTGTTTATGTTTGTGTCGTGAGCTAGGGTGAGCAAGAGAGAAAAAGAAAAGCTCAAATACAAGTGTGTGTGTGTTATGAATGAATATGTAAATGAAATATGATATATAACTAAGTTGCTTCACACACTAGAGTATGTTTGTGTATGTGTCGTGTACAAGAGACATGGGAAGAGAGGGGACCATATGATATATTTCTAGTGCTTCCCACTTGATTTAATTTCTAAGTCTTACATGTATAAGCTCATGTTATAAGTAAACCACGATTAACGCAAGTAACGAAACGAATAATGGTATCATCGAAAATTATGAAATTTTAAATATTGTCTTAAAATGTAAAAACGTGGCTATTGCCAAAATACTATAACGTTTGGCATCCCGGTTCGCTCCCGGAGACGCTCTCAAATAAAAGCGGGAATACTTCCCGGTTACACGTAAATATTAAATGAAACTTAAAAAATTCAAATTGCTAAACGGAAACGGCTAAATTATTGAATGGAAATTCTCGGGGTGTCACAAAATAGGATACTATTTGAGGCTGCTAGGACTATGCTAGCTGATTCTAAGTTGCCAACTACTTTTTGGGCAGAAGCAGTTAATACTACTTGCTATGTGCAAAATAGAGTGTTAGTAGTTAATCCTCATAACAAGACCTCATATGAACTTTTTCATGGTAGAACACCAACATTAAGTTATATGAGACCATTTGGGTGTCCTGTTACTATTCTCAATACCAAATATCACTTAGGCAAATTTGATGGTAAGGCTGATGAAGGTTTCTTTGTTGGATACTCCTTGAATAGTAAAGCCTTTAGAGTATTCAATAGTAGAACAAGGATAGTGAAAGAAAACTTGCATATTAGGATTAGTGAGAGTACACCTAATGTTGCAGGTAGTGGACCAGATTGGCTATTTGATATTGATGCACTAACAAGAACAATGAATTATGAGCCAATTGTTGCAGGTACACAGTCTAATGGTTTTGCAGGTACTACAGCAAGTGATAATGCAGGTCAAGCTAGAAAGGAGACATAACCTCTCAAGATTACATTTTGCTACAATTATGGACTATTGATCCACCATTTTCTCAAGATCCAAAGAGTTCTCAGGATGATGGATTCAAACCTTTAAGTGATGATGTAAAGAAGGTTGATGAAGATTTAAGAAAAGATAGTGAATGTAATGATCAAGAGAATGAGGAGGATGATGATAACAACACTAACAATGTTAATGCTGCTAGCACAAATGAGGTTAATGCTATTTGTGCAAAAACAAGAATTGAACTTCCATTTGATCCAAATATGTCTGCTTTATAAATTATAGCATATTTGACCTCTCAAGAGATGATAAAGATGTTGGTGCAGAGGCTGACATGAACAATTTGGATACATCAATCCAAGTCAATCCTATTCCAACTACAAGAATTCATAAAGATCATCCTCTTGATCAAGTGATTGGAGATTTTCAATCAGCTACACAAACAAGAAGGATGTCAAAGAATTTGGAGGAACATGGGTTTGTTAGTACTATTCAACAAAGAACAGACCATAAAGACCTTCAAAACTACTTGTTTGCTTGCTTTTTATCACAAGAAGAACCCAAAAAGGTAATTCATGCATTGAAGGATCCAAGCTGGATAGAGGCTATGCAGGAAGAGCTTCTACAATTCAAGCTACAAGAAGTTTGGACTTTAGTGGACTTACCAAATGGAAAAAGGGCTATTGGCACTAAATGGGTTTTCAAGAATAAAAAGGATGAAAGGGGAATTGTGATAAGAAATAAAGCAAGATTGGTTGCTTAAGGGTACATACAAGAAGAAGGGATTGACTATGATGAAGTCTTTGCCCCTGTTGTAAAAATTGAAGCAATTAGGCTATTTTTAGCTTATGCTTCATTTAAAGATTTTGTGGTGTATCAAATGGATGTAAAAAGTGCTTTTATCTATGGAAAGATTGAAGAAGAGGTGTATGTATGTCAACCACCAAGATTTGAAGATCCAGACTTTCCTAATAGAGTGTACAAGGTTGAAAAAGCACTGTATGGACTACATCAAGCTCCTAGAGCTTGGTATGAAACCTTGTCAACATATCTATTAGACAATGAGTTTCAAAGAGGGAAAATTGACAAAACCTTATTCATCAAAAGGTACAAAGGTGATATTTTGTTGGTCCAAGTGTATGTGGATGATATCATCTTTGGTTCAACAAAGAAGGAGTTATGCAATGCATTTGAGAAGTTGATGCATGAGAAATTTCAGATGAGTTCTATGAGAGAACTTACATTTTTTTTGGGATTACAAGTGCAACAGAAGAAGATGACATATTTATTAGTCAAGATAAATATGTTGGTGGAATTCTAAAGAAATTTGGATTTACAGAAGTCAAGACTACAAGCACACCAATGGATACTCAAAAGCCTTTACTCAAGGATGAAGATGGTGAAGAAGTGGATGTTCATATGTATAGGTCAATGATTGGTTCATTGATGTATCTTACATCTTCAAGACCTGACATCATGTTTGCAGTGTGTGCCTGTACTAGATACCAAGTCAATCCAAAGGTTTCACATCTTCATGCTATGAAAAGGATTTTTAGGTACTTAAAAGGTCAACCAAAATTAGGCCTTTAGTATCCAAAAGATTCTCCTTTTGATTTGGTAGCATACACTGATAGTGATTATGCTAGAGCAAGCTTGGATATGAAGTCTACAAAAGGAGGTTGTCAATTCCTTGGAAGTAGATTAATATCATGGCAGTGCAAGAAATAGACAGTGGTTGCAAATTCCACAACAGAAGCTGAATATGTGGCTGCTTCAAGTTGCTGTGGACAAGTAATTTGGATTCAGAATCAACTACTTGATTATGGGTACAATTTTATGCATACCAAGATCTTTATTGACAATAACAGTACTATTTGCATAATTAAAAATCCTGTTTTTCATTAAAAAAACAAAGCATATAGAGATCATACATCATTTCATTAAGGATTGCAATGAAAAGAAATTGATTCAAATGGTTAAAATCCATACTAACAAGAATGTTGCAGATTTACTTACAAAAGCTTTTGATGTAAGTAGATTTCAATATTTGATTGCTAGTATTGGAATGTTAAATCCTTAAAGTCTGTTATCTCTTTATGTTTTTGTAGAGTTTTGTATGAATTAGTACTATTATTCATGTCATTAAAAGTTTCTGCTGTTAAGTATAATTAGTGCTCATAGTTATACTTAATACTGCTGAGTTAATACTGTTAGTTATACTTAATACAGTTAGGTATAATTAATACTGTGATTATTGTGAAAATTGCTATGGATTGTGTTTTCTTGGTTTTTGGACTAACATTTTGCAGAAAAAGCAAAGAAAAGTGTTAGATTGATGATGGAAAAGCTGGTTATTAGAGAAAATAGACAGAGTGATTTGGTAAGAAAAAGAATTAAGAAAATTGGTAAGAATAAAAATAGAAAGAGAGCTGTGTGGAATAAAAACAGACAGAGTGATTTGGTGAGTAAAAGAATTGAGAGAAGTGGTGAGTTGAAAAACAGAAAGAGAGTTGAATATATTAAAAATAGATAGTGTTTGGAATGGAATTGGAGTTAATGCTGCTAGGCATAAACTTACAACTGCTGGTAAAAGTTAATGCTGCTAGGCATAAACTTACAATTGCTGTTGAAAGTTAATGCTGCTAGGCATAAACTTACTACTGCTGTTGAAAATTAATGCTGCTAGGCATAACTTACTCTGCTGGTGGCAGTTAATGTTGTTGAGGGTATTTTCATAAATACTTCGATTAAGGGTTTCAATCACTCATTTAATCGATTTCATTCAATCATATACTCTCTAATCACAAACCCTAACTCAATTTTATCATTCATCATCAAAACCCAACAAAAATGGCGGATCTAATGTTTGCAGATACTCACAATTTGGTCGCGTTTTTGTCTAAACCCGCAGAAAGTAAAGAGTTTGAGCAGATAGTGGATTTTCTAAATGCAAATCCTTTAAGATATGCACTAACGATCAATCCCACTATATATACTTCATGCATTAAACAATTATGGGCTAATGTCAAGGTCAAAACTATTAATGGGGAAGTACAATTACAAGCCCTAGTGGATGGGAAGAAGATAATCATAACTGAATCAACTATGAGAAGAGATCTTCAACTAGAAGATGCTGAAGGTGTTGATTGTCTACTCAATGCTATTATCTTTGAACAACTTACACTGATGGGGTATGATAAAATTTCACAGAAGCTTACTTTCTATAAGGCATTCTTTTCCTCATAATGGAAATTCCTTATTCATACTATTTTACAATGCCTAAGTTCTAATACTACTGCATGGAATGAATTTAGTAGCACTATGGCATCTGCAATCATATGTTTAGCTACAAACCAGAAGTTTAACTTTTCAAAGTACATTTTTGAAAGTATGGTGAAGAACTTGGATAATGCAGGAAATTTTTTTATGTATCCAAGGTTTGTACAAGTCTTTTTGGATAAACAACTTGAAGGGATGCCTGCTCATAACAGAATATATATTGCACCCTCTCACACTAAGAAGATATTTGGGAATATGAGAAGGGTAGGGAAAGTTTTTTCTAGAAGGGAAACACCATTATTTCAAACAACGGTGGTACAAGATCAAGCAAAAATAGGTGAAGGTTAAGCAAATCCTATTGATCCTCATCACACACCCACCATTATTCAACCATCAACATCTCAACCTCAAAAGAGATAAAAACCTAGGAATCCAAAGAGAAAGGACACTCAGATACCTCAGTCTAGTGGTCCTACAAATAATGTAACAGATAAGGATTTCAATGAGGAGATGGATGATAGTTTGGAAAGGGCTGTCACCACTGCTACTAGCTTAGATGCAGAGTTGGATAGGGGTAACATAAATAAGACCCAATCCAAGGCAACACCTAATGAAGCTGGTTCCCAAGGAACTGCTTTAGGTGGTGGTCCCAGATTCCAAGAAACCATGGGGGATATCATTGCTCAAACTAGGTTTGAGAATATATCTAAAACATCCAATGATCCACTGCTCGCAAAAGGTAACACACTTTGAAGTGGTGAGGATAGACTGAAACTTAATGAATTGATGGAACTATGTACAAATTTACAACAAAGGATTCTTGATTTGGAGACTACAAAGACCACTCAATCTAATGAGATTGCAAGTTTGAAAAGAAGAGTCAAGAAGCTAGAGAGGAGGAATAAGTCAAGAACTCATGGGCTTAAAAGAATGTACAGAGTTGGTTCATCAAGAAGGGTAGAATCCTCTAAAGATGAAGGTTTGGGTGAAGAGGATGCATCCAAACAGGGGAGGATAGCTGATATTGATGCTAATAAAGACATTTACTTGGTCAATGTTCACACTGATGAAGATATGTTTGGTGTTAATGACTTAGATGGTGATGAGGTGATTGTTGATAATGTAGATGTTGTTAAAACTGCTGAAGAAACAGTTAATGTTACTGCTACAACAGTTAGTACTGCCAATACAATTCTAGTTAGTGATGTTGAAATTACTTTGGCTCAAGCATTGGCAGAGTTGAAGAGTGCAAAACCCAAGTCTGATAAGGTTATGATACAAGAACCAGAGCAGGGTACAACTACAACAACACCTACAACAACAATACCTGTACCAAAACCTCCACAGGACAAAGGCAAAGGGATTATGATTGAAGAGCATGTGGTGGAACAAGTGAAGCCTATGAAGAGGCTTGAACAAATGAGGCTTGATGAAGAACTTGCCTTCAAGCTACAAGCTGAAGAAGAAGAAGAAGAAAGGCTTGCTAGAGAAAAAGCTCAACAAATTGAAGAAGCCAACATAGTTTGGGATGATGTTCAGGCTAAAATTGAAGCTGATTATCAGTTGGCTCAAAGGCTGCAAGCTCAAGAGCAAGAAGAATTGACTGATGAAGAAAAGGCAAGATTATTTGTACAATTCTTAGAGCAAAGAAGAAACATTTTGCAGCTAAGAAAGCAGAAGAGAAGAGGAACAGACCACCAACAAGAGCTCAACAAAGGAGTATCATGTGTACTTATCTGAAAAACATGGAAGGATGGAAGCCCAAAAATTTAAAGAACAAGTCCTTTGCCGATATTCAAGAATTGTTTGACAAAGCAATGAAAAGGGTGAATACCTTTGTTGACTACAGAACTGAGTTGGTAGAAGAGAGTTCCAAGAAAGCTGAAGCAGAGATAGCACAAGAGAGCAGTTCAAAGAGAGTAGGAGATGAGCTAGAACAAACGAATGCAAAGAAGCAGAAAGTGGATGAGGATAAAGAAACAACAGAGCTTCAAAGTCTAATAGAAGTTGTTCCTGATAAAGAGGAAGTAGCAATTGATGTTGTACCTTTAGCTACTAAGCCTCCAACTATTGTTGAATGGAAGATCCACAAAGAAGGAAAGAAAATCTATTATCAAATAATAAGAGCTGATGGAAAGTCACAAATGTACAGAGTCTTTAGTCAAATGCTTAAAAGTTTTAACAGGGAAGACTTGGAAGATTTATACAAATTGGTAAAAGCTAAATATGGATCAACAAGACCAGTGGATGACTTAGATTTGATTCTATGGGGAGATTTAAAGACAATGTTTGAACCACATGTTAAAGATCAAGTATGGAAGAATCAAGATAATTACAGTGTATTCAATTGGAAGCTATATGATTCCTGTGGAGTTCATTCATTGAGGAAGCAAAATTTGTACATTCATATGTTGGTAGAGAAGAGATGTCCTCTTACACCATCCACAATTACAGATATGCTAAACAAGAAGCTTCAGGTTGATTATTTAAATGAAATGGCATATCAGCTTCTTAAACTTCTCACAAAACAACTTAAGAATAAATGAAGTGTTTGGAAGCATCCTCCTGGTAATTAATGAAGCTTTCAATGAAGAAACTTGAGATTTTTAAAGAAGAATATCAAGTTTAAGGGAGGATTGTTGAGATTAAAAGACTTCTTGATGATCTTGAAGTTACTGCTGCTCAGGTTTGTGTTACTGCTGCTAAGCTAAAGTTAGTGTTGTTCATTAACTTTAATGAAAAATATGCTAAGTAATTAGTATTGCTTGTGTAAAGTTAGTACCCGCTGGAGAAGATTGAAGAAAATATTCTAAGTAGTTACTACTGCTTGTGCTCAGTTAATGCTGCTGGCGTATAAGTTACTACTGCTGGTGTTAAAAGTTAATACTGCTAGTACAAAAGTTACAACTGCTCAAAGATTAAGACTGCTGAAAGAGTTTCTACTGTCAGAGAATGGATAAAGACATAAAAAAGGATAAAGATTGTTTGGAGATCAAGATTACTTACGTGATAAGTATTATTTATTTATAGAATAGATCATAGAGAATATTCTAAGTCTTAGGAATATATGGTAAATCGACTAGGACTCCTTGGTGTATAAAATGTGGTCCTAGGGCATAGAGTTTGATACGAACACATGTACCAGAAAAGATCTATCAATCTAGAAAAATATACAAAGTCGTATATGTAACACCCTCAAAAATCAACAACGCAACGGATATACCACTTGCAACAACGCAGCGGAATACCACTTTGGGGTGCTACTTCATAGCATAAAATACAAGTTATAGAAAACGACTCTAAGTGAGACGTTTTGAAAAGTCAACCATTCAATAATTTTTATAAAATATCAGAGTTACCACATGTCCTACTTGTAATGTATTAGAAAGCATTTTTAAAACATTTGTTGAATGGTACTCACATAGTAAAGCCTTCAAAAATATATTTGTATCCGCGCGACTTGAATGCTCCCAATGCTCAGCTAGCAAAATAACAACCTGAGAAAATACATGTAAAACGTCAACAATAATGTTGGTGAATTCATAAGTTTAAGTAAAAGTAGTGTTGAAATAATTCAAGTAATATTTTTGAAAAAAAAGTCGCGTTACAACATTTCAAATTATTATTTCCAAAATCCCAATAGTGATTCAATAAATCAAGTAATGTTCAATAGTAGACCACAAGATTTAAGTAATAGTAGACTACGAAACAAATTCAGTAGTCTAAAACATGTATTATTGCACTAAGCTCATGACACTGAACCTTAACATGTAATGAAATGTAATCAAACCAGTACTTGAGGTTTGTGCCCTAAAAGAAATACAGATGCTACTAAAAATCCAATGAAATACCTCAAATGTTAAATGCGTCAATGGTTATTTAGAAACCACAGCCCAGACGGGGATTGTCAATCCCGATAGATCTATCCAAAACACTCGCGTTTACCCAGCTAGTAACTAACGGTTCATGATAGAAAAGGGGACTTAATGGCAAAGGGTACTTAGGCAATAATATGATCTGGAATAACATACAATTAAAAAACACTTGTATCCAATGTAAAACAAGTAATGTGCTCAAAACTCTCATTTTTCATATATAAGAATTCAGTGATCTCAAATCATGTAGTAAGCAAATTAAGCTTTATTAAATTCATGAGTAAACAACCATGTATTAAAGTCATGTAGTAAGCAAGTAAAAGCTTTAGTAAAATTAGTCATGTAACGCTTAAGTAGTAGAAATCAATAAATTTGCTTAGTAAACGAGCATGTATTCTTACCCCGAAAACAGTGTATGAAAACCATTAAAAGAGAAAAAGTGAGGCTATGAACTCACCGTAGGTAGAAGTAGTCGGACATGAAATCAAATAAAGAGAATAAGCACCAACGAATCAACCACGACCTAAATATAAGTGGCGCGTCAATAGAAGCTTTAAATATTACCACGTAAATGCATAATTGCATATAAAAATAATAATATGTACATATATATTGCATATACATAACCATGTGCTTAGAATCCCTACACGCGCCTTAAAACTCTTATAACAACATCCCAAGTGTTTTTCTTTAAGCTTACGAACTATTTACCCTTCCATTTAATTTCTATTTAGAAAAAGTTCACTTTTAGAAAGTTACTAATTTTCGACCTTACTATTTTTAGAGGTGACAAAAAGTTCTAACCCGACCTATGGAGTATAATATTTCTCGCCTAAACATTCTTAGGTTTATAAAACTCTAACCACTTCATATGATCTCCTTACAAATTTTTTTTACTAAATTTGACTTTTATTAAGTCAAAGCCTTTTCTAGGTTGACCCTCGGGTTTTAACCCAAAATTGCCCATTTTCAGACTACGCAAGCCTCGCGGGAAAGTAAAACGGCATTTTGAACAACTTTTTAGTTTTACTCGAGACCCAAAACTCGACAGAAAAGGACGAAAATGCCCCTTTCTCAGGTCTGATGTAACTAAAGAAATATGAAAAACGCAGATTTTCTCTAAGCTTTTCGGCTTGTAATTACACTTTTTTAGACTTAGCAAACCTCGCGGAAAGGTAGAAAGTCATTCTAAACAATTTCTTAGTTTTAATGGAAGGCCGATTCGGACCAGAAAGGGCCCAAAACGGCTCACGAAAATCGCATCAGCAAGTATTAAAATATAAAGTGTAGAATTCGGTTTTATTGATTTCTAAACTTTCGGAGGACATAAAAACTTCATTTTTAAGAGTTACGGGACGTGTGACCTATCGACTCGAAGCTATTAACGTCCCCTAACATAATTTAAGTTCTAATTTCTGTTTTACAAAGTTTGACTCAGCCGAATATGGCATTCTAATTTTCTGCACTAACTTTGGTAGCTTTAAACCCCTTCAAACTTCGATTTTTCACACTTTCGCAATATCACAACATCATTATAAGCATAATCTTCATCCAATACTATAATCACAATTTATCCAAACCTCAAGAACACCTCCAATACCAATACCAATACCTAGGGATTCTTAGCACATAATTTAACACATGCACATAAAATTAAATATGATCAAGGAAAACTAAATTATACTTACAATGAAGCAAGATAAGCAAAAAAATCAACAAGGAAACCTTGTGGGTTCCTTGTTTATGCCGAAACCCCAAACACACCCAAATAACTAAACTCTTGATTTTAAACAACCTCAAATCTTGTAAAAACACTAGTCTTCAACCCTTTGTAACACCAATTGCACCTAATTTGATCAAACCCTTCAAAATCAAAAATCTTTAAAAATCAAGAACTTAAAAAAAGTTCTTGCATGGTTGATTTTATTTGAAAAAGATGATGGGGGTCTATGTAAGAATGATCTTGGAGTGATTGGAAGTGATTTGGGAATTTTTGGTTATGATTTGGTGATGGTGGTTGATGGTGCGTCGAACACAGAGAGACAAGAAGGGAGAGATCGAGGTTTTTATTAACTGTGTTTCTATATGTTTTAAAAGGAATTAGACTCTTTATATATGGGATAATATCTAGTCTCCAAATTTGTATCGACATATATAAAACATAAGGAGGAAAATATAATAAGGGGGTGTTGGTTTTTGGTTTTGTTGGAGCTCAAAACAATTAAGGGGGTTTGTTTTAAAGATTAGGAGGAGAAGTAAAATAAATAAAAGGGAGTGTTTGGTTTGGGCTTAAACCTTTATTTAAAATATTAAAGTTGTAAAAATACCATTATTGACGTGGCTTCGACCTAAAACACGAGAAAAGTCAAAAAATATTAAAATATGAATAAATAAGCTTCCGAAGCTAAAATATGAAATTTATCGATTTCTCAAATGCTAAAAACGGATAAATATTCCAAGCACGACTCCAATTTGACTAGGAACGTGAATTTTCTGAATCGGGTAAAAGTAAAAATAAAATTTTTGCTAACGGTAAAAATAAGAATAAATTATAATAATTTATTTACCTAAAAATACGAATTCTCACAGTCGATCCCCCCAAGGGAACTCTGGTCCCCAGAGTTCAACTGGTGGCTACAGACGAAGTGGAGGCGAAAAGATGCGAGTACTTATTCTTGAATTGATTCTCACGCTTCATGTGAACTCTGGTCTTTGACATGAGTTCTAACAAAAATTAAATGAACAATAGTCAAAGCATCAAGTATATGCAATGTGCGTGAGCGAACAGATTGAGTGTCATGAGAATCCTTAAAAAGAAAGGATAAAATACATGACTCGAAGAAAAAACCATTGAAAACGAAGAATTTAACGAGTTGAAAGAAGTTTAAGATAGCTATTTGTACAAAAGCAATAATGATGGCGATTCGAAGAGTAAAGGCAATGAATGATTCGTACGGATGAATGCACGCTATGTCGGATGCACATAAGCCCACTCATTCACAATTTGCCACTTACATAAAGAGGCGTCCCAATCCATGTAAGTAAGAATTATGAACTTATGGTTCGGTGGTTTATAATTTCCTTATTCAAATGAAGAAGCATCCTAATTCATTTAAATAAGATGATTATAAATCATCCTACTTAAGTATGGCCGAAACATAATACAATATCAAAACAAGACCAAAAGCTACATTAAGTAAAAAGGGTGTCTCCTTGACGGCATGATTCTTCAAAATCATAAGAAGTGACGAAAAGAATAATGAGACGCTAGACAATCTAATTCCAAGGGTATGTGCCAAAAGACGGTACGATCCGGGATAACAAGATAAAGTCATGCTCCCATCAATTGGAAGATTTCAGAATGATGGATTACGAAAACAACATACGCGATTCAAAAGCATAAGAAGAGTGTTTGAACTCGGAGTCGACGACAAGATTACTAATGGAATTGACAAAGTACACCGAATGTCAATATCGTCAAACAGAAATAAAGCAGCGTAAATGCTTCAGAGATCACCGCATCACTCATAAAATATTAAAGTAAAAGAATTTATTAAGACGTATCATAGTGCTGTACACATATGTAGTAATTAATATCACATAATAATTCTGCCCTCACTCGACTTAATGGAACTTTATCTCAAAATCCGTAAGAGGTATAAACATGAGGTTTTCGCCACACACAGGCCATTAGACTCTAGTTTACTAAGACTATAAGAGCTTTAATTCAAAATGTTCAAATCCTAAGTGGAATGATCATTTTTCCCTCATGTGCCAAATCTGATTATTTAAAACGTTTTCTTGCTCCATCATTTTTAGCATAATTCTCATTTTATAACTTCGTTTGACCCGAAACAAAAGCCCATGTCTAAGTTTATCTAATCTCTACAGGTTTGGCTTGAAAAATTAGGTACTTAATATGAAAACATCTGCACATAAATTCATTTGAAAATTTGGGTACAATTTCTAGTTAGTTTCACCATTTTGGTCGTAACTCATTCATCCGGAATGATTAAGACTCTATCCAAAGAACCACATGCTCCTCATATGTTGTAACCTTCACCCATGTAAAAACCCAGTAGTATTTAGTTCAAAAATTATCTGTTACAAGCCAAACAATTTATCTAGTAATTTATGGGTACATACTAAGTTTGTTTTCACGGTTTTGGTCGTATCTCGACCATTTGAAAGAATTGGCGTTCCATCCAAAGCCCCACATACACCTTGTATGTTAACTTACCCAACAAAATACTATGGTCACAGACCTCAAGCTAAAAATTTATTCGACTTCACACTAACTTTACTCGAAAGTTCCAAAAATAGACGAAAGTAACCGTAAATAGTCAACACTTATATGAATTACTCTTATATATATAGATGGCGGTGATCCCGAAGATAAGCGTAAGAATTTGAGAAGAAAGTAGCTCATATATGTACACTATTGACGTTCGAGTGTGAAAATACGAAAACAGGAAGTACGTGATAATCAGAGTGGTCAATATATACATAATCGACCGATATAAGGTAAATAGTATGGCGTCATAAGATAGACATAGGAGGGTGAAATTATAACCAAGTATTATATACTAATTACTAATGTAACAGCAATAGGGATGCAAAAGAGAGCATATAAGTTACCTGAGAGCAAGCGCACACGGATATCGGACAATGATGAATGACTCTTAAATTTTTTCAAAAAACGGTTATAGTTTAGGTTTTGAAAATGATCTAGTTCTCTATAACCAGTGCTCTGATACCACTCTGTAACACCCCTAAATTCTCAACAACGCAGCGGAATACCACTTGGGGTGCTACTTCATAGTTCATACACACAAATTACAGAAAACGACCTCAAAAGAGACGTTTAATAAAATGTCACATTCGATTTAAATAAATCAGAGTAATTTCAGGTCCTAATAATTTCCTTTTTAACAAAAGTTACAAGAGTTTAAACATGACTCATTTGTATATTTAAAGAAAAATGATTATCGAATGTGAGGAAAAACCGAGTCTTTAAAGTTTTGATATCCGCGCATCCAAATGCTCCCAATGTTCAGCTAGCAAAATAATAACCTGAGAAAATACATGCAAAACGTCAACAATAATGTTGGTGAATTCATAGGTTTAACTAAGAGCAGTATTGAAATAATTTAAGAAATATTTCAGTAAGAAAAGAAGCGTTACAACATTTAAAAGTATTAGTTCCGAAATCCAAGTAGTGATTCAATAAATCAAGAAATGTTCAGTAGTGGACCACAAGACTTAAGTAATGTAGACAAGAGAAACAAATTCACCAAGTCCAAAAAGTAATATGTATTATTGCACTAAGCTCATGACCCCGAAGCTTTAACTGTTTGTGCCCCTAATAAATGTAGGATGTTCTGCCAAACACCCCAAAGGATTCAATTCAAATGTTAAATGCGCCACATGGTCAACTAGTGACCAAAAATTCCGGAAAAGGAGACGGGGGTTGTCAGCCCCGATAGATCTATCCACAACATTCGCGCTCACTACATTAGCAACTGACGGTTCATGATTGAAAGGGGACTTAAGTTGGCAGTGTGGTAACTTAGGCAATAATATTCAGGCAATATCTGGATAGCATACAGTTTAAAAGTACTTGTGTCCAAAATGTAAAGCAAGTAATGTGTTCGAAACTCTCGGTTTCATATATAGGTATTCAATGTTCTCAAATCATGTAGTAAGCAAATCAAGCTTTAGTAAATTCATGAGTAAACAACCATGTATTAAAAGTCATGTAGTAAGCAAGTGAAAGCTTTAGTAAAAATAGTCATGTAACGCTTATGTAGTAGAAATCAATGAGTTTACTTGGTAAAACGAGCATGTATTCTCACCCCGAAAACAGTTTATGAAAACCATTAAAAGAGAAAAGGTGGGGCTATGAACTCACCGAGAAGCAATGAAGTATCGAACGAGAAATTCAACATAGAAAGAACGGCGACAACGTCTCACCCGCGACCTATAATAATGGTGCGCGTATAAGAGTATATTTATAAGAAAAATGCATAAAATGCATAAGTATGTAAAATATATATATTCCGACATATATGAAATCTTATATCGTAGAATCCATGAGTGCGCCAAACTTACTTATTTATACCCACTAAAATGATCCGCCTTATGTTTAACTCCATTTTAACCCATTCCGACTAATATGTAATTTTAATGAAAATTACCCATTTTGACTCATTATAAAGATTAAGACATCTAGATGCGAACGAAAGTGAAAGACTAACTTATTAGTTGTAATTTCAGATTTTGTTAATATATTTTACGCCAAATCATTTTTCATAACGCTAATTGGCCATTAAAAGAATTTCGCCATGTTGACTTTTTATTATAATTTTTCTTAAGTTCGATCCGTCCAAAACGACCCGTTAGATTAAGTTTTCAAGACTCGGACTCAAAAGCATTTTGATGTAAAATGACGTTTCGGAAACTTTTTGGTTTTAGCCGAGACCCGAAACACAACAAAAAATGACCAAAATACCCCCGCAAGCATATGCAAAAACTTTATTTTTCTAACTAAAATGTAGTATCTAATTCTAAGCTTTTCAACCCGTTAACACATGTTTTCAGCCTTAGTTATCCTCGATGAAAGGCAAAACGGCATTTTAAACAACTTTTTATATTTACCCGAGGCTCAAAACTCGACAGAAAATGACGAAAATACCCTTTTCTCGAATCTGCAGCAAACTATATTTTTTAAAAAAAAATAAAGAATTTATTTTTAAGCTTTTTGACCCAACATTAAGCATTTTTAGACTTAGTTATCGTCGTGGCAAAGTAAAACGACATTCTGAACAACTTTCGTGTTTCGGCTGAAGGCCGAAACGAACCAGAAAATGACCAAAATGCCCTTTTCAGAATCTGCGCAGATTTAGTATTTAATAAAAAGCTGAGTTTTTAGCAAAACTTTTTCTAAACTTCATTCGGCCGTAAAAATTTCGTTTTTAGGAGTTACTGGACCCTGGACGTGCTCTTATATCGAAAGAAGCTTGGAACGTCATTCTATCATCATTTTAAAGACCAATTTATGTTAACCTCATTTTGACATTTGCCATAAATAGACGCTCAATTTTTGAACTCTTAAACGGGATAAGCTTTAAACCTCTTCAAAACATTTTAATTTATCGCTTATCTAGGACTATCGCCCATTGTTACTATTAAAAATTTATCCTTTCACTACCACTAATCATTTTTTCTGTCTCAACATATATGATTACCTCATAAAATTCAACATGCAACTATAATAATAGATTTATTGAATATAAAATCAAGCTCATAGAATCAATATATAATTGAATCAATGAAAAAGGTTTTAAAAACAAACTTACAACACAATAGAATGGAAGCAATTGATCAAACAAAAACACCTTTTGTTCCTTTGTATTAGCTAAAACCAAACACCATAAAACCTTCAAACCCTAACTTTTCTTTCAACCAAATCTTGCAAGTACACTTATCCTCAAACCCTTTTATAACCCTTTGCTTACACCCTTGATTCAATTAAATCCCCCCCCCAATCCAAAATCAAGATTTTTTGATAAACCTATTGCTTGTTGTTTTCAATTATAAAAGTGAATAAGAATTGATGTAGGAATAATGTAGGAGTGATTGGAATTGAATGGAAGATTTTCTATTGTGATTTGGTGATGGTTGTTGGTGGTTCGTTGAGCAGAGAAAAAAGGGAGACACGAAGTGAATTTTTTTTGGTATATCAGTAACTATGAGTTTTAATGGATGTGAAATTCTTTTTATATGGAGACAATGTGATACTTATGCTAAATGCAATTTTATCTCCTTGGATTGTATAAAATATATATTATTGAGTGTTGGTTTTAGGATTTAGTTTAGGAGGTCTAAAAATATTTAATATGGGGGTGTGTTTGGTTTTTAGTTTTTGTTTGGTGCTTTTTGGTTACTTATTTTTTTTTTTACAATTGAGGTATCATTCTTATTATTGTTAGTTTTCTTTTGATAAAAGTGTTATATGATGTAAAAATAACGATTTTGCACGGTTTCGGCTCCCCTTTAAAACGCGTGATGAGAGGAGGAAAAGTCGAGATTTACTAAAATTAAGATATTAAGCTTCCGAAGCTAAAAATATGGGAATTTATCGATTTCTTAAATGTAAAATAGGATAAATATATTCCAAGCACGACTCCAATTTACTAGGACAACCGTGAAATTTTGCATCGTGGGTAATAAAAGTAAAATAAAATTTTTACTTAACGGTAAAAAATAATGAATAAACTATAATAAATTTATTTACCTGAACAATACGAGTTTCACGTTTTGATTAACCTTATACCGCTTTAATGTGATGGTTTTTAAGTCGGTTTTCTTTTTTTTTGATCTCATCATTCTATTATGTATTAGTTTCTTCCTAGTAATAACAAAATCCGATCTAGAAGACATGGGTGGACTAAAAACATGTTATGTCCAGCATAAAGATGCGAAACCTTTGGATTGACTTGGTATCTAGCACAAGCACACACTACAAACATGATATCAGGTCTTGAAGATGTAAGATACATCAATGAACCAATCATTGACCTATACATATGAACATCCACTTTTTCACCATTTTCATCCTTGAGCAGAGGCTTTTGAGTTTCCATTGGTGTGCTTGTAGTCTTGACATCTGTAAACCCAAATTTCTTCAAAATTTCTTCCAAATATTTATCTTGACTAATAAATATGCCATCCTTCTTCTGTTGCACTTGTAATTTCAAAAATAATATAAGTTCTCCCATAGAACTCATTTGAAATTTCTCATGCATCAACTTCTTAAATGCAATGCATAACTCCTTCTTTGTTAAACCAAAGATGATGTCATCCACATAAACTTAGACCAACAAAATATCTCCTTTGTGCCTTTTGATGAATAAGGTTTTGTTAATTATCCCTCTTTAAAACCCATTGTCTAACAGATATGTTGACAAGGTTTCATACCAGGCTTTAGGAGCTTGATGTAGTCCATATAGTGCTTTTTCAACCTTGTATACTCTATTAGAAAAGTCTAGATCTTCAAATCCTGGTGGTTGACATACATATACTTCTTCTTCAATCTTCCTATAGAGAAAAGCACTTTTCACATCCATTTGATACACCACAAAATCTTTAAATGAAGCATAAGCTAGAAATAGTCTAATTGCTTCAATTCTTGCAACAGAGGCAAAGACTCTTCTAGATCAAAGTTTCAGAACACAAGGCTCTGATACCACTTGTTGATCCCAACTAGATCTTGCAAACCTTGTAAAAGGGTTAGTTGTATTGAATAGATTCAAGACAACTATGCTAGAAACTTTGTTGATACTAAGAGTATGCGGAATCTACTCTTTAGTACTTAGAAGAATATCAATGTAATAGTAAACTGTGATGCAGTAGAATGAATGAACAATGAATATAACCAAAAAGCTTCAATATTATTATGATGAATAATACGAGTACTCTGTCTAGTACTAGGGTTTACAACCTTGAAGCTACAAAGAAAGACTGATTGATGTGTATCTAAACCATAACCTAGGATCTCCTTTTATACACCAAGGAGTCCTTTACAAGATAACTATGAATCTTCTAAAACATTAAGCTTATATGCATATCTTTCTAAATATATAGAATATACACAAGATAACTAATACATATCTTTTAACACGTCTTTACACCTCTTCACACGTCTTTATCTTCATGCAGTCTTCAGTCTTTATCAGCAGTATAAATCCCTTCAGCAGTGTTAAGTTTAGTACTAGCAGTACTAACTTATACCTAGTAGTACTAACATTCTTCTAGCAGTACTAACTGGTTTATACTGCCAGTTATGACTTAAGCAGTACTAACACTTTGACTTGGCAGTACTAAGTCTAATGAGTTTAATTCCCAACAATCCTCCCCTAAACTTGTGATTTACCTTTAAATCATCAAGTTTCTTGAATTAAACCTTTCTGAGAGGATTCTTCCAAACATACTTCTACTTTTGAAGTTGAGACCTTATAAACCTGAGAAGTTCAAATGCCATTTCACTTTCTTGATCAACCTCTAGTTTATGTTTTTTTGGCATTGTCTTCATCAGAATCTTCTCTTGATCTCTTTTTACTAGACCTTTGTTGAAAATCAAATCCAAGTCTCTTCATCACTTCCTTTTCAATCTTAGAATCCTTAGGTACAAAAGCATTATTTTGATCCCATACTCTTTCAAATATAGGTCTAACATCTTCATAACAAATGACTCTGCTTGTATCCTCCCTGATTTTTCAAATACATGCACATGTTCTTCCTTACTTCAGCTACAGAGAAAGATCTATATTGAAGTGCATGATATCTTAGCACAGTAGGATCACTCCAATCAATATCATGGGCTTGATCAGCTTCAACTACAACTTCTTATTCTTTCCTTGCTCTTTTAAAATCTTCTTGTAACTGTTTAGCTATTTCTGCATCCCTAGCAATCCTTTGTTTTTCTTCTTCATTAATCTGTTCTTGAAATATAATAGCTTCTTCATGCCCAAGTCTTTCTTCCTCTAGTTGCTTCTTTGCCTTATTCTAAACAGATTCATCTTCTTTCATAATAGCTTTTCCGTTATCTTTTCTCTTTTCTGCACTCTTTTTGATGTACACTAAGTTTGCAGCAACAGTACTAACTTCAAGAGTCACACTAGCAGTAGTAACTGATATGTTAGCAGTACTAATTTCTTTTTCACCCTTTTCACCACTACCAAGATCTTCTACTAGTTCAGTAGGCTCTTCTTGATCTAAAAGTATCTCAGTATCAACACTAGTCTTTCCCTGAATCTCAGCATCCTCTTGAATCCATGAAGTTCCTTTATCTTGTACCAATGAAATAGAGGGGTTTTGATCAATCTAAACAATTCTCCTCCCTTGTTTGGAAGGATCCTCCAAATCTTCTTCAGTATTAGATATAATCACTCTTGCCCTTCTTCTAGGTTGCCTTGTCTTAACTTTGTGTTCCAACTTCTTCACCCTCATGATGAGCTTTGTAAGAGCAGAACTATAAATCTTCTT